>APFE031504637.1:0-29967 GCA_000404065.3 Pinus taeda | reverse complement strand
CACTAGAAGGATGGATCATGGTGTATGTGTATGGATTATAGGGAGCTCAACAAGCTCACTATTAAAGATAAATTTCCCATTCATGTCATTAATAAATTGTCGAATGAATCACATGGACAAATTTACTTCACCAAGTTGGATTTTCGTTCAGGATATTATCAAATTAGAATGAAGACTGAATCCATTTTGAAAACAACATTTAGAACTCATGATGGTCATTATGATTTTTTGATCATGCCTTTTGGCCTTACTAACACACTTTCCACATTTCAAGGTTTGATGAATTCCATTTTCAAACCCTTCCTTGGAATTTTTTTGTTAGTATTTTTTGATGATACACTAATCTACAACAAGTATTGGAAGGATCATGTTCAACATGTTGACAAGGTGCTCAAAATAACGGAGAAGAAACAATTATATGCAAAAACCTATAAATGTTTCTTTGGAGTACAAGAGGTGGAATGTTTGGGTCATATTGTATATCATGAGGGTGTTAAGGTAGACCCTGACAAAATTAAAACCATTAAGGAATGTAAAATCCCCACAACCATAAAGCATCTTCGAGGATTTCTTGAGTTGACAAGGTATTATCGCAAGTTTGTTAAGAATTATGGGAGAATTGCAACACCTCTAACAACATTACTGAAAAAAGATGCATTTTCTTGGACTCCAGAAGCAACTAAGACCTTTGAACATCTTAAAGAGGCAATGTGCCAAGCACTAGTCTTAGCTACGCCAGACTTTGTAAAAACCTTTATTGTGGGATGTGATGCATCGGGAAATAGAATTGGTGTTGTTTGAATGCAAGAAGGAAGACCCATTTCTTTTGAAAGTCACCAAATCAAGTGAAAGTATTTACACAAACCTATTTATGAGAAGGAAATGTTGGCAATACTACATGCACTAAAGCAATGGAGACCTTACCTAATGGGAATAAACTTCAAGGTAAACACATATCATGATAGTCTTAAATACTTTTTGGAACAAATATTATCTTCAGAAGAGTAGCAAAAGTGGGTCACAAAGATGTTGGGTTATCACTTTGAAATCATCTACAAAAATGGAAGAAAAATGTTGTTGCAGATACACTCTCAAGAAAGGATGAGGATGTCGAAGCATTACTTTGTGCCATTTCTTTTATCCAACTTGATTGGATAACCGAAGCAAGGGATGAATCGAAGAATGACGAAGAGATGTGGACACTCATTCAAAAGTTGTAGCAAGATATTGCACATATGATACATTTAGCTAGAAAAATGATTCATTATGGTACAAAGATTGCTTATATCTTTTTAAGAATTCCCAACTCAAGCAAAATATTCTTTTGGAATTGCACACCTCTCCCTTAGGAGGACACTTAGGATTTTTAAAAACTTACCATAGGGTCAAGAAGGTTTTTTTTAGGATGGTCTTAAATCTTATATTCATAAGTTTGTGGCAGAATGTTTGGTTTCCCAACAACTTAAAGTTGATACAATTAAGACCTCAGATTTGTTACAACCTTTAGCCATTCCAAGTCAGCATTGGGAGGAGGTCTCAATGGAATTTATCACAGGTTTACCCAAGTCTGAAGGAAAGAGTGTCATCATGGTGGTAGTTGATAGAATTACCAAGTATGCACCTTTTGTGCATTATCTCATCCTTTTAAAGTCAATACAATTGCTACTGCATTTATCGAAAAAGTTCAAAAGCTTCATTAAAACCCAAAGATTATTGTAAGTGACAAAGATCCCATTTTCAAAGGAAATTTTTGGATGAAATTATTTTATTGTTTCCGTACTCAATTAGCTCATATCTCATCTTATCATCCTCAATTTGATGGGAAAACTGAGATAGTGAACAAATTTTTGGAAGGATATCTCCATTGCTTTGTATCTGGTAAAAAAACACAATGGCTCAAGTTGTTACCTCTATCTAAATGGTGGTGTAACACTTCCTTCCATACTGCGAAAAAAATGACCCCATTTATGGTACTTTATGGATATCATATACCATCCATCACATCATCTTTAAGAGGAAATTCTAAGGTTCAAGTAGCGAAAGATCGAGCATCAAAAACAAATACTCCAAGGCTTAAAGGATAACCTCACTCTAGCTCGGAATTGAATTAAACAACACGCAGATCAACATCGTAGTGAAAGAAGTTTTGATGTAGGTGATTGGGTATTTTTACGGCTTCAACCATACAAACAAATGTACCTCAAGCAAGTTAAGAAGGATAATAAATTATCACCCAAGTACTATGGTCCTTACAAGGTGTTGCAAAAGATTGGTACTATGGCATACAAACTGGAGCTACTTGTATCTTCCCGAGTACACCCCATTTTCCATGTTTCATGCTTAAAGAAGTTTGTCAGTGACAAGCTCTAAGTTCAAACAGTGTTACCAAAACTTGACAAAGAAGGAAAAATCATATTTGATCTTGAAGCAGTCATGAAAACAAGAGCCCAATAGCTACACAATCAATTAATTTCAGAGTATCTCATTAGGCAAAAGAACTTACCCATTGAAGATTCCACATGGGAGGATGATAATATATAGAAGCATTTGGAACTGCTTAAGCATTGAGGACAATAATTTTTTGAAGGAGAGGGGCATGTTAAGTCCCTATAATACTAGTGTATTCCCCTTATTTTTATTGTTAGTGTGGCCCCCTATTGTTATTGTTGTGCCCATGTATCCCCCATGTTGTTATTGTTGTGCCTCATAGAAGCTAACTATTGTTATTATTGTGCCCTTACATTATTATTATTATGTAGGCTATGATTATATTGTGACCCCTTAGACTCTTATATATACCAAGGAGGTCTTATCATTTGAATCATCCAAGAATTGTGTCACATACTCATATAAGCACTATATAAAAATATATGTAAAAATTGTTGGGAATAACATTACACGTATAAGTATTAACAATGTTTACAAAATGAAAAAGTCGTGTACATTAATATTATAATTAATACTTAATGTACTTATATTTGTTGATTGAATTAATTAATTGAATTAAGATTCGATATAATTATTACTGCCTTATGTGGCTGGTCCGAGGTACAGTGGCCATTTTTATTACATTTCCACAGAATTTACCTTTTCGGTCACTGATATATAACTGCATTCAATGTTTTGGGCAACGTGAGTGCTCAACCCGACAAAAGGGATGATCTTGGAAACCTCCATTTCCCTCCAGTTGGCCCTCCTGACCTCAGTACTCGCTCTTCATCCATGGACACTATTGTTGTTTGCCATCAGAGGGATGAGGTCGTTTCGTGTTTTCCGATGCCTTCGATGCATGTCTATCTCCTCAGCATACACTGAACTGGGTTATTGTTTACTTTCACGGTGAGAATGGTTTTCTGCTCTGTCTTATCCTTCGTCATAGTTATTCTGTGTGTAGATAGTGGGTTTTCTTCTCTGGTTGAAGTATTTACTTATCGATGGACCTGGTCTCTGCATAATTATGGACTCCTACTCCTTGTATATTCATGTGGGGACAACACTAGACCCAGTTTGTGTCTCAGATAAGATCTTTCTCTTAATTCCTAGGTTTTTTAAGTTATTGAATTAATTTATATTTCTGAAGAAGTATCGATGTTAATCTTTGGTCCTTAAATCTTGTTAGGAAGAAGTTTTGGGTTGCGAGACAGGGCAACAACTAGAATTTGGATCTCCAAAGTGGTATGCTCCTCTAGATTGAAACTGTCCAGTCTCCTTACCTGGTACTGCTTGAGCTAAAGGCGTTTCTCCTCTTTGGTAGCTTCTGTAGATAGCCATAATTTATTAAGGGCGATTTTTGGTCTCTGAAAGTTCTTAATGTATATGTTCTAATTTCTTATTACATGATGGGTTTGATACATTATGGTTCTTATTGCAAACTGGATTTTCATATATTTTGGGTCTTGTGGCAAATCGGGTTTGCTCTAAACCTTTGTTGGCTTAGCTCGGCCTATGAGCGATAGACCCTAGCTGAGTGGACCCAAGTTTTAATTGTATTTCTCTACCAACATACTATGTCAAATGGGACATGTTTTTAGTCTAGAATGTTAATATATGCATGATTTATTACCATGGTCTTCTCGTTCTTGTTGTTCAGATTATTTATTTTTCTACTTCAACCTGTTCTAGATTGGCTTGTTCTCTGTGAATGAGATGGTTAATTGTTTTCATGTGTGTTTTTTTCTGAACTCATCTATCTACCCATGCTATAGTTTATTTAAAAAGTTTCAAAGCTAAATTCTAGTTCATGGCCGAGTGCAGCAAGCTCTTTAACAGTGGATAGCCAATAGTTTACTTACCAGGTCTTAGATGGAAAATAACTCTTACTACCTTCTCTCTTTATATTTGAATGATTTTCAATGTTTTAATTTCTCTTTGGTCGACAATTGTATTTAAATTTACATTGTTTATTGGAATTTGTTAAGGGTTATTTCATATTGAACATCTGTTATGCCAATGGCATCTCTCAATATGTCAAGTGTAGTCGTAGTAACGTAACCCTATTTTCTACTGTAATAATTTACTTCTCTCAATTATCTGGTCTTGGCTTTTGCATCAAACATGTTACTATTGTAATAATCTACTGTGGTAAAGTTAATCGAGAAAGTCTTGTCTTTTTCTATGAAAGGAGTTTTGAGGGTTTATATAGTTTCCTCATTTTATATTGTTGTCTATCGTTCCTTAGATGGATACAACAATTTTAATTATGTCTGTTTCAAAATCCCTCTCTTAGACATACAGTAAGTGATTTGTTTGTTATCAATACTATGTTTCCTTTTACTACACATATAAACATAAGTTTTCTTACTTCTTTCCAAAGTACTTTGTTTCCCTTTCCTATTTTTTAAAGAACTGTAACTCTGCAATCAATCATTATTGTACCTATGCAATACAAATGTATACTTACTAATTTATTGTTGAATCCCAGACAAGAGCTTGCTACCAGACTTTGGCTTATGTTGCTCTTTTCCTCCCAACCATGAGATCGCCTTGCGGAGCTATCTCCCGCCAAGTTCCTCGTACACATGAACTATCTTTGAGACTATACTCTCTCGTAGGACAACTATCTGTTCTAACAAGACTTAGCTCTAGAAATTTGTCTAACCCTTTAGCGTAGAATTCATCTTTGATTAATTCTTTTCCTTTTCTCCTTTTGATCTCAAATACCCCTATCGTCTTGATCTTTCTTGAATAAATCTTCAAGAAATTAGTTAGGGACAGGTAACTGTCAATCCTAACTGCTTAACATGTGAAAACAATATTTACATATAATTGTTATTCCATTCCTACATAACTTAATTTAGTAAACAGTTTTTATAAAATAATGATAATAATCAATTTGTTTAGTTCTGCGGTAAATTAAATATTTACATTTGCTGGGGATATCACATATTCCTCCCTAAGATTAAGCATCATCCCGATGTTTCTTCTCTAAAAATAAATTCGGAAAGGTCTCTCTCATAACCTGCTCGTCTTCCTAGGTAGCCTCCTTCGGACCATAGTGCTTCCAAATCACTTTAACTTGGGTCATAACTTGTTTCCACAACATTACTTCTCTCCGATCAAGTATACCCAGGGGTTCGACCAAGAACTCACCTTCCGTTTCAACCTATACACAAGAAGACAAAATTAATCAGCCCTCTTCATTATTAATAAACATGTTATAATATGTCTTATACTTAAGTAATCTTCCTAAATTAGCTGTATGTCCTGCCAATTGATTATATGTTTAATATCATATATGTATTTCATAAGTACAAAAACGTAAAAGACATTATGTACATGGATATGGTTGGGTAGGGTAAGATGGTAAGCCACTGGGCTTATTCGAGCCAAAATTTGGAAAGGACCACAGAATCAGGGTGCTAATTTAGCACATCTGGTCCATTGCAATGTACTCTTCTTGGCTTGTACTCATACATAAACGTGATCTCCCACTTGAAATTCCTGAAAACTACTTTCCCGATCAACAAAATACTTTTGTTGGTCCTGAGCGACTTTTAGGTTGGAACATACCTTTTTAACCATATCCTCCATTTCTTTTAACATGTCTGGTCCTTGCATAAATTTTTCTTCTGGGCTGCCCCAACTCAAGGGTGTCCTGCACTTATGTCTGTATAACACTTCAAATGGGCTCATCTGTAAAGATGTATGGTAGTCGTTGTTGTAAACGAGTTCTACCAAATGTAGGTAGTCCTCCCATTTCAATGGCTGTTGCATTACATAAGTCTGCAACATATCTTCTACTAATTGATTTATTCGCTTAGTCTATCCATCCATTTGAGGGTGGTAAGTAGTGCTGAAGTGCAACTGTGTGCCCAACCCTTCCAATAAATCTTTCCAGAAAGCCAAGGTAAATTTCACATCACAAACGAAAATTATCATCTTAGGTATTCCATGCAATCTAAAAATGTTTTTCATAAATATGTTAGCAATTTGCACGACCTTGTAGGTTGACTGTACTGGTATGAAATGAGAAGATTTTCTCAATTTTTCTATTACTACCATTATTGAGTCGTTCTAATTTTTTTTACTTCGGAAGTTCTATAATAAAATCGATGGAAATGGTTTCCCATTTCCATTCTGGAATAGGCAATGGGTGGAGTAATCCCACCGGGTGACAGTGTTCTGCTTTCACTTGTTGGCATTCCAGACAATGGGCTAAATACTCTGCTACCTCCTTCTTCATACCGGGCCAGAAAAATTCCTTTCTAAGTGCAATAATTAACTTCTCGTACATGGGATGGCATGCATATGGGATCTTATGATATTCATCTATAATTAAATTTTTATGATTTTTATGATTAGGAACATATACTCTTTTTCTATAGATCAGTAAATTCTCTGAATTTACCTCATATCCCAATTGTTGTTCAGGGTTGTTCAAAATTTGAGCTTGCTGCCATAAATTTTTATATTCTGAATCTTGCATTTTTTCCGTTGTAATTTTCTCATAAAAAGTAGTTCATGATTCACTAAAAGTGACCACATATAAACAGTTTACCTTTCGACTTAAAGCATCTGTGACTCATTTCTCCTTTCCTTGCAAGTGCTTGATTTCAAAATCAAATTCACTTAGGAATTCAACCCAACGAGCTTATCTAGCATTCAAGGTGGGTTGTTTGAAAAAATTAGTTAAACTATGATGATCAATCATTAACAGAAATCTCTTACCCATCATGTAATGTCACCACATCTTTAAGGCGTGAATTATTGTTTTTAGCTCTAAATCATAGGCTGGATATTTCTGCTCGTGTTCCTTAAGCTTACCAGATTCATAGGCAACAACTTTGCCTTCTTGCATTAATACCCCCACCCCCAGCCTCCTAATTCCTCATGCCTTCCACGCCCACATCCTTGTTTCCTACACTGTTAATTGTGCATCACTCTACATCCATCTACACTTCTATCACCTTGTCTTTTCACCCTTTTGGTGCAAATGCTAGTTTAAAGGTTTTGAAAATTATTTGAAAACAAATTAGTTATAAGCAATTTGTCTCATGATTTCCAAATATGAATCACTTTCACACTAAATCCAATTGTATTGACAGACTTAAAATTGAAACAAAAACTTGTGTGAAACGATAGTTTATTAGTTTGTGTAGCTCAGACAAGTGCTCTAGTCTCAGGTGGTGTATGTTATGCTAGAAGCATAGATGGATTAATTATCTCCAATATCCAGAAAACTTTTCTGAGGAAAATTGTCTTGATTAGATTTAAATAGCTAGTTTAATTATTTTCCTAAGTTCAAATTAGGAAGAGTGGTTAATTAATGAGTATTAATTGAGACAAGTTGATTCTCTCTAGTGAATTTTAGAAAATTGATTTGATGGGATCAAGATGTTCTTATCCATCGATTAGAGTTAGATAGTGGTCATTGATTGCTCAATGAGAGAATTTAAGAAGAGATCAAAGGGGATTTTGCATAGACAACGAATTTTAGTGAGAGAAAGTGCGCAATGATAGTGTGAAGGGCACTAGTAGTTGGGTTTAGTAGTCAATAAAAATCATGTGGCGAAAGAGAGATTTCTTCACAGTGATTTCCAAATTCTCAGTGATAGAGGCAGATCGATTTTATTCTATAAAGGTTGAATTCTCCAAGTCGTTCAAATTGACTAAGGAGGCTGAGATGTCAGAGGAAGAACATATTTCCCAATTAAAGTCGATTTGCAGGAAAGAAATTAAGTTGGCTAGTAGAGGTTGAATTTCTAGTGAAGGTCTTGTTATTCTTCTAGGGAGTGCGAGTTGCCAAAGGAGTTCGAGTTATCTGCCAGGGCCACACGTGTGGATCAATTCAAGGTTCCAAAGCAGGTCCAAATTGATTTTACGAGGCTGAGTTTCTTTGAGGAGCTCAAATCATCTAGCAGAAGTGAAGAAAATAATTTATCAGAGGTTTGCTAATTTTACGTCAAACCATGTATGTAATTTCAATTACAGATTCGTTAAAGAATAAAAACCCTCATCTACATAACTAGTTTTCCCCACACGAAGGTCTTTTCCAAGGACAATTTGTCCATTATTTTGTGTGTGATATTTTCTCAATTCCTGTGCTTTAATTTGGTGAAGTTGCAGTAGTTTTTTATTCATTATTTGTCGTATATAATTTATAGAAGACAAATAATATCTTAACAATAGGTGAATAATAATAAGATTAACAACAATTTTTAAAATTTCACATGGTATCAGAGCGGATATGAGGGTAAAAGAAGCTCAGCACAAGCATAGGAAGAGAAAATTAAGGGTTTATAAAACCCAATTTGACTTCTTCAAATTTATTTGGGTTTTGTTATATTTGCTAAGGGTTTTCAGAAATGGCCTCAATAGGATTGAGAGATTAGGACAAATTAGATGGAGCCTCAAATTTTGGTGTCTAGAAGCCAAAATTTCCTTATTTCTAGAGGAGAATGGTCCCAAAGAATGTGTGACCAATGTTGTAGCTATACGTACAAATCCAACATAGATCATAACATATGGGTAGGAAGATGCTAAGGCGAGGAGAATGATTCTTGATAGGGTTAAGGATCATATTGTTCCACATATCGCAGATCTAGATACAACGAAGAAGATGTGGGACATTGTTATGAATCTGTACGAGAATGCTACCATGACCAGGAAGTTGATCCTCAAGTAAAATCTAAGAAACACCTAGATGAACAAGGGATAAGATGTTTTTAGTTACCTCACCAAACTTCAACATGCCAGGGATGGTTAGCAGCTATTGGAGATAAACCAGATGATGTCGAGCTAGTTCAATATCAGAGGCAGTGAGGGCTATGTTGTATGATCGGGATATGCCACATTAATTATGGGAAGAGGTAGGCATGCAGTACGACAGTGTATATACAGAATAGGGTTCCACATAAGTCATTGGAAAAGATGACACCATAGGAGGCGTTCACATGGAAGAAGCCATATGTCAACCACTTCATGATATTTGGTAATTTAGTGTATCGTCACATTCCAAATGATACATGTTCCAAGTTGAATCATTCTACAAAGAGGGGCTATCTTGTGGGGTACAAAAAGACCTCAAAGGCATATCGAATATTTATTTTAGGGGCTTAGAAGATTATTGTTAGACGATATGTCAAGTTCATGGAGGATAGGGCATACAAGTGGTCCAAGGATTTGCAAGCATTAGATCAAAGTGAGTAGCAAGAAGAAGCTCCAAGAGTTGAGTAACAAGATCAAGGGAAACAAAGTGTGAGTACAGTCACCAGTACGAGCACATGCTTAGGTTTATGGGTTCTTGAGAGTTCGCAGAGTATGGAGCAGAAGATGCAGCGTATCTGAGAGATGAATCACAAGGATGTTGAGGTTGACATTCTACCATCTACTATTGGTAGGAGGAACCGTGAGGTTCAACAGACACTTAGGGATGCTCAAGAGTTTTTGGGAGCTCCTAGGATGAGAAATTGACATGGATACAACCAAACAAGTACACTAGCTACATGGAATTGGCCATTCATTTGGTAGATAGCAAGCCTTCCAACTATCAGGAAGTTGCACAACAATAGGTGTGGCAAGATGTTATGGTTGAGGAGTATACTTCAATCATGCAAAATGATGTGTGGGAGTTTATGCCTAGACTGATAGATAGATAGGGCAGTGTTTGGATCATAATGGATCTATAAGATCAAACATGGTGAAGATAGCAACATCAAGAAATAGAAGGCAAGGTCTATGGCCAAGGGGTTCTCTCAAAAGGAGGGAATATACTATGAGGAGATATTCACTCTTATGGCTACGTATACTTCTATACTAGTCTTGATCTCACTCGCACCATAGATGGGATGGCAGATCCATCAGATGGATTTCAAGACGGTGTTCCTTAATGGTGAGTTAGAAGAGGAAGTATACATAAATCAACCAAAGGGCTTTGTAGCACACAAAAATGAGACCCACATGTGTATATTAAGGAGAGATTTGTATGGGTTCAAGAGAGCTCCTAGGACATTTTAAGAGCACATCGATAGATACTTGCAGGGAATGGGCTTCATGAAGAGTGAAGCGAATGCTAACCTCTAGACTTGGTGGTTAAGGGTGAGTTTTTCATTTTGGTTACGTATGTGGACAACTTGTTTCTAACAAGTTCATTAGGGCTCATAGAGGAGTGCAAGAGGGACCTTGCGTTGAAATGTGTAACTAGGTTCGGTCTTCATAATGTCTAATGTAATCATGATTTTATGTATTTGATGTAAAGAGAAAAATAAATTTTATTATTATTATTTTGAAGCATGGGTTTCATGCTCAATATCATTTTTATTTATAGGTTAAGCACCCATTGGGTGCTTCTAGGGCATTTTCATAAAGTTTAGGAGTCAAAGAAATCATTGTCATATGTAAAGACCTTATTGGGCATATTGTATTATGTAGAAGACATTTTTGCAAGTTAAAAAGAGTTAAAAGACTCCCTCCAAGACCAAGTTGGCTTCAAGCAGTGAAGTTGGCCTCATTAGGGCCATTCGACCACCATGAAGAATCATATATATACAATTTGTTGGACCTCATTGAGAGGGTATCCAAGAAGTTCGATATAGCAAGAAAAGACAAGAGAAAAGAAGAATAAAAAGTAGATGAAGGAATAGGAAGAATACAAGGACTTTTTGGGGCCACTTTCATCTCACACATGCGAATAATCTAAGGCAAAATCTTGTTGCAGTAGGACAAAATTGCAGCCTCCACAAAGGAGTTGAGTCTACTGTCAAAAAGAGTTAATTTTGCACGCTATAATGTCAATGAAAAGAAGGCTAACCAAGCGAAGGAGAAAGGAGGCAAGATTCACCATTATTTTCTCTCATGTGCCAAACTAAGGTTTCTTTAGTAGAAGCATAAATTATAGTCCTGAAGTAGCAAGCCGAAATTCTAGAAAAAGGTTGAAATATGAATTATTATAGGAAATTTGACTGGCGTTGACTTTGTAGAAGAGGAGCTCATCAAAGAAGAGGTTTACTTGGTCTTGTATGGATCTTTGTCAAGGGTCTTAGGTCTTTGAATTAGTCATATGAACATTCTATAAGAAAAGAAGAATTCTTGTGGGTTTTCCTCTCAAGAGGAGAGGTTTTGGCCCTGGCTAACAACCTACATTTTGTGTCCTCTTGTCCCTTTGATCCTCATAGTTTCATAGTTGTTTGATGATAAGAACATAATAGTAATCAAGTGAAGAAGCTAATAAATTTAAGTAGTTATCGAAGTAAGATAAAACACCCTAAAGATTTCTCAACATGATATTAGAGCTAAGGTGACAACATCACGAAGAAGAGGCAACTTGAAGATCATCCAACTGAAAAAGGATACATAAGGGTTGAGCACAAGGACATCATCAAGGAGAAACAAAAGGCATCAAGGAGGACTATCCATCACATCACAAGGATCACATTATCACAACTCTTAGAAAAAGAAGAAGAAGGTCCTACCTCCATTCAAGAAAGACGTAACACATTTAAAGCATCTTGAAGTCTCCACATTCTACATTTCTACATCGAAACGAAGCAAGAAGAAGCATTTCCAACATCATCAAAGAAATCAAGGTAACCTCCCTCTCATTGAAGAAAGGATCTCATCTCAAGCATACTTGAAGAAATACATCTCTTATAATCTAGAAAAAGAAGTATTGTCATCATCAAGGAAGAAATCATCTTCAAGAAGGTATCTTCAATAGTCAACATCATCAAGAAAACATCAAGTTGAAGATATAATCTTCAAAGTAGCATCTTCACTTGACAAGTAAGTATTATATATGTTTTTGTGTATCAATCTACAAACCAAATGACTTCACTATACAACGAAAACAATAAATTGGTTGGACCTTGAACTACCTTTCATAGAACAAGAGAATTGATTTAATTCTCATGGACAATGAATTTATTGATTATGTAAAGGGATCCATCACCAAACCATATCAAGAACAATATCAAGCATTATCAAAGTACATAAAAGGAGAGATGAAGGTACAAATTATCCTCATAGAATCAATCAAGGATTCTCTCATCCCTTGTGTTGCAAATTTTAAGACAGCAAAAGAAATCTATGACCAATTGGTGGAGTTATTTATGTAAGCATTGCGAAAGAAATCATATCTTTGAGAACCAAACTATACAAGATGAAAATCTCAAACGAAGAAGGGATAGCTTCATAATTCATGAAGGTATTTGAAATTAGAGACCAACTACAAGGGCTAGGAGAAGTAATGTCAGATCGAGAGATGACCACAATTGTCCTCAATGCACTACCTAATGAATGGGGAAACTTTGCGTCAAGCATCTATGGGAAGAAGGAAACCACTCCATTCAACGATTTGTGGTCATTATGCAACACTGAAGAATCTATATTAAAAGCAAAGAATTATGTTGGATCAACTAAACCAACTCAAGCATATGTAGCATCGACAAGGAAGAAACAAAATTTTGGGAGGTTTGGGCCTCAAAAGAAGTTTCAAAAGCGAATTGATATGTCAAAGATACAATGCTATTAATGTAATGAATATGGGAATTTCAAAAGGAATTGTCCTAAACTCAAGAAGGACAACAAGAAAAGAAAGGAGATAAATGAAGCTCATGTCACCAAAGAAGTAGAAGAACCCAAAAAGAAGAAGTTAAAGAAGGAAGAAGTGATAGACCTCCACTACTAGCAAGTTTCTCACACATTTTCATGTCCATTGAAGTTAGCAAGTAAAAGTAGAAAGAATCACAAGTATGATAGGATGCATGACATCATCATAGAGGCATGGAAGATTAGCCGAAGTAGAAGTTCATATAGTTGAAATTGTCATCATAGAGAGGAAGAAGCTCACTGCATCTTCATTGGAAGCATATAAGAACAACCAATGTAATAGTCTATATGGTTGGAGAAATTCATCTAGAAAGATAAAAGATAAAGAGATCATACATCATCATAATTAAGAAGAATTTGCAGAACGAGAATCATCAAATCTGCATTAGAAGGTTCACCTCTACGAAGAAGAAGCAAGTGTCCTATAGAAAGTCTACATTCCACCTTGTGTGGGATCCACTAGTTAGAAAGATGAAGGCGTGGTGATAAAGATATGAAACATGTTAAGTTGGTTGAAGTAATCTCATCTTCAAGAAAGGAAAGGAATTCCAGATGATCACATGAAGGAAGAGGTATGTATATACTTGATATTAGATAGATAAAGTCATCGTATGGTTCCAAACTGAATGGATAGAATTCTCCATATAATGAGAACGATGAAAGAAAATGGAACTCTTCCATTAGAATGATGCATGAAGGCATGAAGACAATGTGCCTTGAACCCTTCTATGTATTGACAAAATGAAATCATAATAATATGGCCCCATGAAGAATATGAAGTATTTGGAAACTATGGTTCCAATAATAAAGGAATTGTGTATAGATGATCTTGAGGAAGAAATATAGGTGAAATAAGAGTTCGTGAGAAGATGCATCTACTGTCATGTAAGATAAGTAATCAACATTTGATAATTATAAGGGTTAGCTATGACATCTCCATGGAGAAAGATACGAAGGCTCTAATATGTTGGAAAAAGAAAACCTTGGTAATGTATCTTGAAGATGGATTCATACAATATGCCAAAGGATGTTGATTTAGGAAGCGAATGTCATGAAAAAAGGCCATCATAGAAAGGTAAATTTTATTTGATGTTCACTTTAATTTTTTAAAACATTTGGTTGGGTGGAAACAGGGCTACTGGAAGAAGGTTGTAGAAGTCACCAACAACTAGTATCCATGAGATTGGATGGAAGATCTAAAAAGTAACATGACCTGGAAGAGGTATTTGTACGAAGATAGTCATATGATGACTAGAAAATCACTTTATGATGAAGAGGATGATGACATGGCTATTGGTTCAACACAGTGTTTGGAAAGTGATGAACATGGTTGATGCCCTATAAGAAGAAGGGTCCATGATGAATAATTTGAAGTTCGCGACATGATGCCGAAAGGTGAAGCCCTACAAGCATCTAATAGTACCATGATCTCCACCAAAGAGAGTTATTGTTGGTAATAAGTCCCTTTTTAAGAGGGAGCTTGGGTATATTCCTTTTATAGGAATGATTAGATCCTCCCTAGTTGAGAGGGAGAGAAAGACACATCATTATTGTCTTCATGTTATGAAGAAAGAATGAAGGATTGGGTAAGCATCTAATATTGATTATGATACTCTTTGAGGATGAGGTCGGACATCCAATAGGTAAGAGTAGTTGAAGAGGAAATTCCATGAGGATGTGTTAATCCAAGATGGAAATGGTCCTCAAAAGACATACCTTGTGAACATCCAGATGGAGTATGTGCCTTGAGAGACAATGATGATGGTGTCTATAAGTCATTGTCTCCACAGCATTGTCTGTGGAGAGATAGAGTTGTTAGTAAAGGCCTTTCCATATGAAAATGTTGGTTGATATGATGAGATGCATTGACATAAGCTGAATAAATATATTATGAGATGGCTTACCAATCTTATGCTTCTTATGGGAATTATTCAATATGAGAATGCCCAAGTACCTTTTATGGATTATGAATACCTCCCTAGTTAAGAGGAAGTGTTCAAATGTGTAACTACATTTGGTCTTCATAATGTCTAATGTAATCGTGATTTTATGTATTTGATGTAAAGAGAAAAAAAATATTTTATTATTATTATTTGTTTTAGGCTCAAGATAATTTTTATTTATAGTTCAAGCACCCATTGAATGCTTCTAAGTATTTGACATAAAGTATAAGAGTCAAAGAATTCATTGTCATGTGTAAACACCCTATTGGGCATATTGTATTATGTAGAAGAAATGTTTGTGAGTAAAAACGAGTCAAAAGGCTCCCTCCAAGACCGAGTCAACATATAAGAATCAAGTCATCCTTCAAGAAGTGAAGTCGGCCTCATTACGCCCATTTGACCACCATGAAGAAAAATACATATAAAATTTGTTCGACCTCATTGAGAGGGTATCTGATAAGTTTGATATAGCAAGAAAAGACAAGAGAAAAGAAGAAAAAGTAGACGAAGGAAGAGGAAGAATATAAGGATTGTTTTGGGCCACTTTCATCTCAAATGTGTGAATAATCTAGGGAAAAATGCTATTGTAGCATGACTGAATTGTAGCCTCCATAAAGGAGCTGAATATAGTGTCAAAAGGAGTTAATTTTGCAACCTAAATTTTCAAGTAAGATAAGGCCAACCAAGCCAAGGAGAAAGGAGGCAAAATTCACCATTATTTTCTCTCACGTGCCAAACTAAGGTTTCTGCAATAGAAGCTAAAATTGTAGTCTTGAATGTTAGGTCCCTATAATACTAGTGTATTCCCCTTATTATTATTATTATTATTAGTGCAACCCCATACTATTATTGGTATGCCCATGTATCCCCCATTTTGTTATTGGTTTGCCCCATAGAAGCCCACTATTGTTATTATTGTGCCCTTACATTATTATTGTTATGTAGGCTCTGGTTATATTGTGATCCCTTAGAATACTATATATACCATGGAGGTCTTGTCATTTGAATCATCCAAGAATCATTCATTTATGTAATGTAAATGAGGTTGGCCCCTTGAAGAGGTTATTTCTCAAGGCGTTGATCTATCTTTTCTTCTATTTTGTGAGTTAGTTGTATAACATTTGGTATCATAGCTTTAGATTCTAGGGTTTCACTTCTTCAAACAACTCAGCTTGGTATTTTTTGCTATAATTTAATTTTTTTTACGAGGCTTTAGAAGCTAAAATTACAACCATGTGGAGCCAAAATATTGGCGAACTTTGTGTACAAATTTCAGATCTTCGTTCGCTATATTTTCGGATAGATGATCCAAGGAAGTTAGGGTTTTTGCAAGCTCCAAAATTCCATCTCAAATAGGTGACCTAAGGAAAATCATAATAGCTTTCTCTCCAAGCATCATATTTGAATTTCATAAAACATGACCGAAATTGCATGGAATGTAGCTTTTTGTGTATCATTTACAGAGCCGAATGACCAAACAGTGACATGTGGATCTCCATACAAGTTCGATCTACTAAACTAATCTATAATCATGTCATCGTGGAAGATTGGAAATAACTCTTTCTTGAAGAATCCAATCTCAGTCTAACTTGTGGGGTTGGAAAGCAGAATTAGAGGGATACTACAAGATGAAACTTTAGACCTTGGAGATCCAAAATTACAGAGATACAATAATTTCAATATCAATCTCCTAAAAAAGCAATAAAAGAGTGTACTTTTTAATAATTTGCATAACTTTTATTTGAAAAATCAGGTTGAAGTGATTCAAAGGGCATAGTGAAGCACAAATATCGTTGTTTGATTTCAAAATTCCTCGAAACAAAAACATGGACACACCTAGTAAGAAACCATAAAGTTATACCATAACGCATGAAGAAGAGGAATAAATACAACATGATATATCAAAATTACACGACCAAGTGCAACAAATGTCGTTCTCACAAGTAACCAAAAATGAAATGGAAGCTAAGATGGAAGGTTTGAAGAATGGTTTAAAATAATACATGGAAGGTTTGAAGGATGGATTAAAAGCAGACATGGAAGGTTTGAAGGAATGTTTGAAAAAATTGCTACAAGAAATTATTCCTACTGGCGAAAAGGTATTTCCTGAAACTCACAATAAGAACAAAAGGAATGTTAAACATGATTTCAGAGACTCTAACTTTGGATTGAAGATCAACCACATTCCAAAAATTGATATGAGGAAGTTTGATGGCAAGGATCTAGTAACATGGATACTACAAATGGAGTAATATTTTGATCTACAATTTGTGAAACATACACAAAAGGTATGTATTGCATCTTTGTATGGTATTGATGCCTTTCTTCTCATAACCCACTTGTACTTGGTCATTTTTTACGGATGAAATGATAGAACATTATGAGGATACAAAGAGAAACAACTTCTTTAGCCAATTGATTAATCTCAAACAAAAGGGTTCAATGGCGGAGCACATTGAGGACTTCTAAAAATTGAATATCAGGGTAACTGATATTCTAGAGGAGCATATGATTGATGTCTTCATAGGGACTTTGAAGGATAACATCTAACATGAGGTTCACCTTTGGGAACCTGATTCATTGGAGAAGGAATTCAGTGTGGCAAGAAAAGTTGAAAGAAAAATTATGGCAATAAGGAAGTCTACCACTCACAGCTATAAATATGGAAGTGTTGCTATTCCTAACCTTCCAAAACCTACAAGGTTAATGCCACAACAATTGGATAAAAAATAGTGAAAGGGTTTTGTTACAGTTGTGATAGTAAATACACTAAAGGTCATAAGTGTGTTGAGAAGAAATTATTATGCATAGATTGTGAAGAGGAGGAAGAAAAGGGACAACAAACATCAAAAAAGGAGGAAATACACCAGGAACCAACCCTAGAGAAAGAAGAAATAAATCCAACCATATCTTAGAATGCAGTGGAGAGAATCACCACTCCTCAAATTCTCAAGATGGAAGGACATATCAAGAAGAAAAAGGTAATAGTGTTGATTGATTTAGGTAGTACCCATAATTTTATTCATTGTAAGATAACCAAGGAATTGAATCACTTCTTACATCTAGCACCATAGTGTCAAGTGATCGTTGCAAATGGAGGAATTGTAAATTGCTATGGAAAGTGTCATAATATCAAGCTAACCATGGGGAATATGTATTTAATAGTCCAATGTTTTCCATTCCAATGGGTGGTGTTGATGTTGTACTAGGAGTCCAATAGTTACAATCTTTGGAGGCGATAGATTTTAATTTTCAAGAACGTTTCTTGAAATTTTTTGGGAAGGAGAGGAAGTTGAATTAAAGGGTATCACAGGGAAACTAGGAAAGATAATCAACTCTAATGGCATGAAAAACCTTATGAAGAAATAACAACAGAGTGTAATTGCACACTTATGCTCACTCGAGGTTCAAACATCGAAATCATATATTTCTCTAGATCTCCAAAATGTCTTGGACAATCATCACAAGGTATTTGAGACTCCCAAAGGCCTCCCACCTATTCATGATCATGATTCCAAAAGGTCTTCCTCCAAACATCAGACCTTACAGATACCCCTATGCCCAAAAGAGTGAAATTGAACATATGGTTGCTAAAATGCTAGAGGTTGGTATAATTCAACCTAGTCAAAGTTCTTTCTCAACTCCAGTAGTATTGGTGCACTAGAAGGATGGATCATGGTGTATGTGTATGGATTATAGGGAGCTCAACAAGCTCACTATTAAAGATAAATTTCCCATTCATGTCATTAATAAATTGTCGAATGAATCACATGGACAAATTTACTTCACCAAGTTGGATTTTCGTTCAGGATATTATCAAATTAGAATGAAGACTGAATCCATTTTGAAAACAACATTTAGAACTCATGATGGTCATTATGATTTTTTGATCATGCCTTTTGGCCTTACTAACACACTTTCCACATTTCAAGGTTTGATGAATTCCATTTTCAAACCCTTCCTTGGAATTTTTTTGTTAGTATTTTTTGATGATACACTAATCTACAACAAGTATTGGAAGGATCATGTTCAACATGTTGACAAGGTGCTCAAAATAACGGAGAAGAAACAATTATATGCAAAAACCTATAAATGTTTCTTTGGAGTACAAGAGGTGGAATGTTTGGGTCATATTGTATATCATGAGGGTGTTAAGGTAGACCCTGACAAAATTAAAACCATTAAGGAATGTAAAATCCCCACAACCATAAAGCATCTTCGAGGATTTCTTGAGTTGACAAGGTATTATCGCAAGTTTGTTAAGAATTATGGGAGAATTGCAACACCTCTAACAACATTACTGAAAAAAGATGCATTTTCTTGGACTCCAGAAGCAACTAAGACCTTTGAACATCTTAAAGAGGCAATGTGCCAAGCACTAGTCTTAGCTACGCCAGACTTTGTAAAAACCTTTATTGTGGGATGTGATGCATCGGGAAATAGAATTGGTGTTGTTTGAATGCAAGAAGGAAGACCCATTTCTTTTGAAAGTCACCAAATCAAGTGAAAGTATTTACACAAACCTATTTATGAGAAGGAAATGTTGGCAATACTACATGCACTAAAGCAATGGAGACCTTACCTAATGGGAATAAACTTCAAGGTAAACACATATCATGATAGTCTTAAATACTTTTTGGAACAAATATTATCTTCAGAAGAGTAGCAAAAGTGGGTCACAAAGATGTTGGGTTATCACTTTGAAATCATCTACAAAAATGGAAGAAAAATGTTGTTGCAGATACACTCTCAAGAAAGGATGAGGATGTCGAAGCATTACTTTGTGCCATTTCTTTTATCCAACTTGATTGGATAACCGAAGCAAGGGATGAATCGAAGAATGACGAAGAGATGTGGACACTCATTCAAAAGTTGTAGCAAGATATTGCACATATGATACATTTAGCTAGAAAAATGATTCATTATGGTACAAAGATTGCTTATATCTTTTTAAGAATTCCCAACTCAAGCAAAATATTCTTTTGGAATTGCACACCTCTCCCTTAGGAGGACACTTAGGATTTTTAAAAACTTACCATAGGGTCAAGAAGGTTTTTTTTAGGATGGTCTTAAATCTTATATTCATAAGTTTGTGGCAGAATGTTTGGTTTCCCAACAACTTAAAGTTGATACAATTAAGACCTCAGATTTGTTACAACCTTTAGCCATTCCAAGTCAGCATTGGGAGGAGGTCTCAATGGAATTTATCACAGGTTTACCCAAGTCTGAAGGAAAGAGTGTCATCATGGTGGTAGTTGATAGAATTACCAAGTATGCACCTTTTGTGCATTATCTCATCCTTTTAAAGTCAATACAATTGCTACTGCATTTATCGAAAAAGTTCAAAAGCTTCATTAAAACCCAAAGATTATTGTAAGTGACAAAGATCCCATTTTCAAAGGAAATTTTTGGATGAAATTATTTTATTGTTTCCGTACTCAATTAGCTCATATCTCATCTTATCATCCTCAATTTGATGGGAAAACTGAGATAGTGAACAAATTTTTGGAAGGATATCTCCATTGCTTTGTATCTGGTAAAAAAACACAATGGCTCAAGTTGTTACCTCTATCTAAATGGTGGTGTAACACTTCCTTCCATACTGCGAAAAAAATGACCCCATTTATGGTACTTTATGGATATCATATACCATCCATCACATCATCTTTAAGAGGAAATTCTAAGGTTCAAGTAGCGAAAGATCGAGCATCAAAAACAAATACTCCAAGGCTTAAAGGATAACCTCACTCTAGCTCGGAATTGAATTAAACAACACGCAGATCAACATCGTAGTGAAAGAAGTTTTGATGTAGGTGATTGGGTATTTTTACGGCTTCAACCATACAAACAAATGTACCTCAAGCAAGTTAAGAAGGATAATAAATTATCACCCAAGTACTATGGTCCTTACAAGGTGTTGCAAAAGATTGGTACTATGGCATACAAACTGGAGCTACTTGTATCTTCCCGAGTACACCCCATTTTCCATGTTTCATGCTTAAAGAAGTTTGTCAGTGACAAGCTCTAAGTTCAAACAGTGTTACCAAAACTTGACAAAGAAGGAAAAATCATATTTGATCTTGAAGCAGTCATGAAAACAAGAGCCCAATAGCTACACAATCAATTAATTTCAGAGTATCTCATTAGGCAAAAGAACTTACCCATTGAAGATTCCACATGGGAGGATGATAATATATAGAAGCATTTGGAACTGCTTAAGCATTGAGGACAATAATTTTTTGAAGGAGAGGGGCATGTTAAGTCCCTATAATACTAGTGTATTCCCCTTATTTTTATTGTTAGTGTGGCCCCCTATTGTTATTGTTGTGCCCATGTATCCCCCATGTTGTTATTGTTGTGCCTCATAGAAGCTAACTATTGTTATTATTGTGCCCTTACATTATTATTATTATGTAGGCTATGATTATATTGTGACCCCTTAGACTCTTATATATACCAAGGAGGTCTTATCATTTGAATCATCCAAGAATTGTGTCACATACTCATATAAGCACTATATAAAAATATATGTAAAAATTGTTGGGAATAACATTACACGTATAAGTATTAACAATGTTTACAAAATGAAAAAGTCTTGTACATTAATATTATAATTAATACTTAACGTACTTATATTTGTTAATTGAATTAATTAATTGAATTAAGATTCGATATAATTATTACTGCCTTATGTGGCTGGTCCGAGGTACAGTGGCCATTTTTATTACATTTCCACAGAATTTACCTTTTCGGTCACTGATATATAACTGCATTCAATGTTTTGGGCAACGTGAGTGCTCAACCCGACAAAAGGGATGATCTTGGAAACCTCCATTTCCCTCCAGTTGGCCCTCCTGACCTCAGTACTCGCTCTTCATCCATGGACACTATTGTTGTTTGCCATCAGAGGGATGAGGTCGTTTCGTGTTTTCCGATGCCTTCGATGCATGTCTATCTCCTCAGCATACACTGAACTGGGTTATTGTTTACTTTCACGGTGAGAATGGTTTTCTGCTCTGTCTTATCCTTCGTCATAGTTATTCTGTGTGTAGATAGTGGGTTTTCTTCTCTGGTTGAAGTATTTACTTATCGATGGACCTGGTCTCTGCATAATTATGGACTCCTACTCCTTGTATATTCATGTGGGGACAACACTAGACCCAGTTTGTGTCTCAGATAAGATCTTTCTCTTAATTCCTAGGTTTTTTAAGTTATTGAATTAATTTATATTTCTGAAGAAGTATCGATGTTAATCTTTGGTCCTTAAATCTTGTTAGGAAGAAGTTTTGGGTTGCGAGACAGGGCAACAACTAGAATTTGGATCTCCAAAGTGGTATGCTCCTCTAGATTGAAACTGTCCAGTCTCCTTACCTGGTACTGCTTGAGCTAAAGGCGTTTCTCCTCTTTGGTAGCTTCTGTAGATAGCCATAATTTATTAAGGGTGATTTTTGGTCTCTGAAAGTTCTTAATGTATATGTTCTAATTTCTTATTACATGATGGGTTTGATACATTATGGTTCTTATTGCAAACTGGATTTTCATATATTTTGGGTCTTGTGGCAAATCGGGTTTGCTCTAAACCTTTGTTGGCTTAGCTCGGCCTATGAGCGATAGACCCTAGCTGAGTGGACCCAAGTTTTAATTGTATTTCTCTACCAACATACTATGTCAAATGGGACATGTTTTTAGTCTAGAATGTTAATATATGCATGATTTATTACCATGGTCTTCTCGTTCTTGTTGTTCAGATTATTTATTTTTCTACTTCAACCTGTTCTAGATTGGCTTGTTCTCTGTGAATGAGATGGTTAATTGTTTTCATGTGTGTTTTTTTCTGAACTCATCTATCTACCCATGCTATAGTTTATTTAAAAAGTTTCAAAGCTAAATTCTAGTTCATGGCCGAGTGCAGCAAGCTCTTTAACAGTGGATAGCCAATAGTTTACTTACCAGGTCTTAGATGGAAAATAACTCTTACTACCTTCTCTCTTTATATTTGAATGATTTTCAATGTTTTAATTTCTCTTTGGTCGACAATTGTATTTAAATTTACATTGTTTATTGGAATTTGTTAAGGGTTATTTCATATTGAACATCTGTTATGCCAATGGCATCTCTCAATATGTCAAGTGTGGTCGTAGTAACGTAACCCTGTTTTCTACTGTAATAATTTACTTCTCTCAATTATCTGGTCTTGGCTTTTGCATCAAACATGTTACTATTGTAATAATCTACTGTGGTAAAGTTAATCGAGAAAGTCTTGTCCTTTTCTATGAAAGGAGTTTTGAGGGTTTATATAGTTTCCTCATTTTATATTGTTGTCTACCGTTCCTTAGATGGATACAACAATTTTAATTATGACTGTTTCAAAATCCCTCTCTTGGACATACAGTAAGTGATTTGTTTGTTATCAATACTATGTTTCCTTTTACTACACATATAAACATAAGTTTTCTTATTTCTTTCCAAAGTACTTTGTTTCCCTTTCCTATTTTTTAAGGAATTGTAACTCTGCAATCAATCATTATTGTACCTATGCAATACAAATGTATACTTACTAATTTATTGTTGAATCCCAGACAAGAGCTTGCTACCAGACTTTGGCTTATGTTGCTCTTTTCCTCCCAACCATGAGATCGCCTTGCGGAGCTATCTCCCGCCAAGTTCCTCGTACACATGAACTATCTTTGAGACTATACTCTCTCGTAGGACAACTATCTGTTCCAACAAGACTTAGCTCTAGAAATTTTTCTAACCCTTTAGCGTAGAATTCATCTTTGATTAATTCTTTTCCTTTTCTCCTTTTGATCTCAAATACCCCTATCGTCTTGATCTTTCTTGAATAAATCTTCAAGAAATTAGTTAGGGACAGGTAACTGTCAATCCTAACTGCTTAACATGTGAAAACAATATTTACATATAATTGTTATTCCATTCCTACATAACTTAATTTAGTAAACAGTTTTTATAAAATAATGATAATAATCAATTTGTTTAGTTCTGCGGTAAATTAAATATTTACATTTGCTGGGGATATCACATATTCCTCCCTAAGATTAAGCATCATCCCGATGTTTCTTCTCTAAAAATAAATTCGGAAAGGTCTCTCTCATAACCTGCTCGTCTTCCTAGGTAGCCTCCTTCGGACCATAGTGCTTCCAAATCACTTTAACTTGGGTCATAACTTGTTTCCACAACATTACTTCTCTCCGATCAAGTATACCCAGGGGTTCGACCAAGAACTCACCTTCCGTTTCAACCTATACACAAGAAGACAAAATTAATCAGCCCTCTTCATTATTAATAAACATGTTATAATATGTCTTATACTTAAGTAATCTTCCTAAATTAGCTGTATGTCCTGCCAATTGATTATATGTTTAATATCATATATGTATTTCATAAGTACAAAAACGTAAAAGACATTATGTACATGGATATGGTTGGGTAGGGTAAGATGGTAAGCCACTGGGCTTATTCGAGCCAAAATTTGGAAAGGACCACAGAATCAGGGTGCTAATTTAGCACATCTGGTCCATTGCAATGTACTCTTCTTGGCTTGTACTCATACATAAACGTGATCTCCCACTTGAAATTCCTGAAAACTACTTTCCCGATCAACAAAATACTTTTGTTGGTCCTGAGCGACTTTTAGGTTGGAACATACCTTTTTAACCATATCCTCCATTTCTTTTAACATGTCTGGTCCTTGCATAAATTTTTCTTCTGGGCTGCCCCAACTCAAGGGTGTCCTGCACTTATGTCTGTATAACACTTCAAATGGGCTCATCTGTAAAGATGTATGGTAGTCGTTGTTGTAAACGAGTTCTACCAAATGTAGGTAGTCCTCCCATTTCAATGGCTGTTGCATTACATAAGTCTGCAACATATCTTCTACTAATTGATTTATTCGCTTAGTCTATCCATCCATTTGAGGGTGGTAAGTAGTGCTGAAGTGCAACTGTGTGCCCAACCCTTCCAATAAATCTTTCCAGAAAGCCAAGGTAAATTTCACATCACAAACGAAAATTATCATCTTAGGTATTCCATGCAATCTAAAAATGTTTTTCATAAATATGTTAGCAATTTGCACGACCTTGTAGGTTGACTGTACTGGTATGAAATGAGAAGATTTTCTCAATTTTTCTATTACTACCATTATTGAGTCGTTCTAATTTTTTTTACTTCGGAAGTTCTATAATAAAATCGATGGAAATGGTTTCCCATTTCCATTCTGGAATAGGCAATGGGTGGAGTAATCCCACCGGGTGACAGTGTTCTGCTTTCACTTGTTGGCATTCCAGACAATGGGCTAAATACTCTGCTACCTCCTTCTTCATACCGGGCCAGAAAAATTCCTTTCTAAGTGCAATAATTAACTTCTCGTACATGGGATGGCATGCATATGGGATCTTATGATATTCATCTATAATTAAATTTTTATGATTTTTATGATTAGGAACATATACTCTTTTTCTATAGATCAGTAAATTCTCTGAATTTACCTCATATCCCAATTGTTGTTCAGGGTTGTTCAAAATTTGAGCTTGCTGCCATAAATTTTTATATTCTGAATCTTGCATTTTTTCCGTTGTAATTTTCTCATAAAAAGTAGTTCATGATTCACTAAAAGTGACCACATATAAACAGTTTACCTTTCGACTTAAAGCATCTGTGACTCATTTCTCCTTTCCTTGCAAGTGCTTGATTTCAAAATCAAATTCACTTAGGAATTCAACCCAACGAGCTTATCTAGCATTCAAGGTGGGTTGTTTGAAAAAATTAGTTAAACTATGATGATCAATCATTAACAGAAATCTCTTACCCATCATGTAATGTCACCACATCTTTAAGGCGTGAATTATTGTTTTTAGCTCTAAATCATAGGCTGGATATTTCTGCTCGTGTTCCTTAAGCTTACCAGATTCATAGGCAACAACTTTGCCTTCTTGCATTAATACCCCCACCCCCAGCCTCCTAATTCCTCATGCCTTCCACGCCCACATCCTTGTTTCCTACACTGTTAATTGTGCATCACTCTACATCCATCTACACTTCTATCACCTTGTCTTTTCACCCTTTTGGTGCAAATGCTAGTTTAAAGGTTTTGAAAATTATTTGAAAACAAATTAGTTATAAGCAATTTGTCTCATGATTTCCAAATATGAATCACTTTCACACTAAATCCAATTGTATTGACAGACTTAAAATTGAAACAAAAACTTGTGTGAAACGATAGTTTATTAGTTTGTGTAGCTCAGACAAGTGCTCTAGTCTCAGGTGGTGTATGTTATGCTAGAAGCATAGATGGATTAATTATCTCCAATATCCAGAAAACTTTTCTGAGGAAAATTGTCTTGATTAGATTTAAATAGCTAGTTTAATTATTTTCCTAAGTTCAAATTAGGAAGAGTGGTTAATTAATGAGTATTAATTGAGACAAGTTGATTCTCTCTAGTGAATTTTAGAAAATTGATTTGATGGGATCAAGATGTTCTTATCCATCGATTAGAGTTAGATAGTGGTCATTGATTGCTCAATGAGAGAATTTAAGAAGAGATCAAAGGGGATTTTGCATAGACAACGAATTTTAGTGAGAGAAAGTGCGCAATGATAGTGTGAAGGGCACTAGTAGTTGGGTTTAGTAGTCAATAAAAATCATGTGGCGAAAGAGAGATTTCTTCACAGTGATTTCCAAATTCTCAGTGATAGAGGCAGATCGATTTTATTCTATAAAGGTTGAATTCTCCAAGTCGTTCAAATTGACTAAGGAGGCTGAGATGTCAGAGGAAGAACATATTTCCCAATTAAAGTCGATTTGCAGGAAAGAAATTAAGTTGGCTAGTAGAGGTTGAATTTCTAGTGAAGGTCTTGTTATTCTTCTAGGGAGTGCGAGTTGCCAAAGGAGTTCGAGTTATCTGCCAGGGCCACACGTGTGGATCAATTCAAGGTTCCAAAGCAGGTCCAAATTGATTTTACGAGGCTGAGTTTCTTTGAGGAGCTCAAATCATCTAGCAGAAGTGAAGAAAATAATTTATCAGAGGTTTGCTAATTTTACGTCAAACCATGTATGTAATTTCAATTACAGATTCGTTAAAGAATAAAAACCCTCATCTACATAACTAGTTTTCCCCACACGAAGGTCTTTTCCAAGGACAATTTGTCCATTATTTTGTGTGTGATATTTTCTCAATTCCTGTGCTTTAATTTGGTGAAGTTGCAGTAGTTTTTTATTCATTATTTGTCGTATATAATTTATAGAAGACAAATAATATCTTAACAATAGGTGAATAATAATAAGATTAACAACAATTTTTAAAATTTCACATGGTATCAGAGCGGATATGAGGGTAAAAGAAGCTCAGCACAAGCATAGGAAGAGAAAATTAAGGGTTTATAAAACCCAATTTGACTTCTTCAAATTTATTTGGGTTTTGTTATATTTGCTAAGGGTTTTCAGAAATGGCCTCAATAGGATTGAGAGATTAGGACAAATTAGATGGAGCCTCAAATTTTGGTGTCTAGAAGCCAAAATTTCCTTATTTCTAGAGGAGAATGGTCCCAAAGAATGTGTGACCAATGTTGTAGCTATACGTACAAATCCAACATAGATCATAACATATGGGTAGGAAGATGCTAAGGCGAGGAGAATGATTCTTGATAGGGTTAAGGATCATATTGTTCCACATATCGCAGATCTAGATACAACGAAGAAGATGTGGGACATTGTTATGAATCTGTACGAGAATGCTACCATGACCAGGAAGTTGATCCTCAAGTAAAATCTAAGAAACACCTAGATGAACAAGGGATAAGATGTTTTTAGTTACCTCACCAAACTTCAACATGCCAGGGATGGTTAGCAGCTATTGGAGATAAACCAGATGATGTCGAGCTAGTTCAATATCAGAGGCAGTGAGGGCTATGTTGTATGATCGGGATATGCCACATTAATTATGGGAAGAGGTAGGCATGCAGTACGACAGTGTATATACAGAATAGGGTTCCACATAAGTCATTGGAAAAGATGACACCATAGGAGGCGTTCACATGGAAGAAGCCATATGTCAACCACTTCATGATATTTGGTAATTTAGTGTATCGTCACATTCCAAATGATACATGTTCCAAGTTGAATCATTCTACAAAGAGGGGCTATCTTGTGGGGTACAAAAAGACCTCAAAGGCATATCGAATATTTATTTTAGGGGCTTAGAAGATTATTGTTAGACGATATGTCAAGTTCATGGAGGATAGGGCATACAAGTGGTCCAAGGATTTGCAAGCATTAGATCAAAGTGAGTAGCAAGAAGAAGCTCCAAGAGTTGAGTAACAAGATCAAGGGAAACAAAGTGTGAGTACAGTCACCAGTACGAGCACATGCTTAGGTTTATGGGTTCTTGAGAGTTCGCAGAGTATGGAGCAGAAGATGCAGCGTATCTGAGAGATGAATCACAAGGATGTTGAGGTTGACATTCTACCATCTACTATTGGTAGGAGGAACCGTGAGGTTCAACAGACACTTAGGGATGCTCAAGAGTTTTTGGGAGCTCCTAGGATGAGAAATTGACATGGATACAACCAAACAAGTACACTAGCTACATGGAATTGGCCATTCATTTGGTAGATAGCAAGCCTTCCAACTATCAGGAAGTTGCACAACAATAGGTGTGGCAAGATGTTATGGTTGAGGAGTATACTTCAATCATGCAAAATGATGTGTGGGAGTTTATGCCTAGACTGATAGATAGATAGGGCAGTGTTTGGATCATAATGGATCTATAAGATCAAACATGGTGAAGATAGCAACATCAAGAAATAGAAGGCAAGGTCTATGGCCAAGGGGTTCTCTCAAAAGGAGGGAATATACTATGAGGAGATATTCACTCTTATGGCTACGTATACTTCTATACTAGTCTTGATCTCACTCGCACCATAGATGGGATGGCAGATCCATCAGATGGATTTCAAGACGGTGTTCCTTAATGGTGAGTTAGAAGAGGAAGTATACATAAATCAACCAAAGGGCTTTGTAGCACACAAAAATGAGACCCACATGTGTATATTAAGGAGAGATTTGTATGGGTTCAAGAGAGCTCCTAGGACATTTTAAGAGCACATCGATAGATACTTGCAGGGAATGGGCTTCATGAAGAGTGAAGCGAATGCTAACCTCTAGACTTGGTGGTTAAGGGTGAGTTTTTCATTTTGGTTACGTATGTGGACAACTTGTTTCTAACAAGTTCATTAGGGCTCATAGAGGAGTGCAAGAGGGACCTTGCGTTGAAATGTGTAACTAGGTTCGGTCTTCATAATGTCTAATGTAATCATGATTTTATGTATTTGATGTAAAGAGAAAAATAAATTTTATTATTATTATTTTGAAGCATGGGTTTCATGCTCAATATCATTTTTATTTATAGGTTAAGCACCCATTGGGTGCTTCTAGGGCATTTTCATAAAGTTTAGGAGTCAAAGAAATCATTGTCATATGTAAAGACCTTATTGGGCATATTGTATTATGTAGAAGACATTTTTGCAAGTTAAAAAGAGTTAAAAGACTCCCTCCAAGACCAAGTTGGCTTCAAGCAGTGAAGTTGGCCTCATTAGGGCCATTCGACCACCATGAAGAATCATATATATACAATTTGTTGGACCTCATTGAGAGGGTATCCAAGAAGTTCGATATAGCAAGAAAAGACAAGAGAAAAGAAGAATAAAAAGTAGATGAAGGAATAGGAAGAATACAAGGACTTTTTGGGGCCACTTTCATCTCACACATGCGAATAATCTAAGGCAAAATCTTGTTGCAGTAGGACAAAATTGCAGCCTCCACAAAGGAGTTGAGTCTACTGTCAAAAAGAGTTAATTTTGCACGCTATAATGTCAATGAAAAGAAGGCTAACCAAGCGAAGGAGAAAGGAGGCAAGATTCACCATTATTTTCTCTCATGTGCCAAACTAAGGTTTCTTTAGTAGAA
>APFE031504632.1:0-15539 GCA_000404065.3 Pinus taeda | reverse complement strand
CTATCAGATTCCATGATATAGGATCTTTTAGGATTGAACTAGCAAATCTTCCCACAGTCATATTTAGGGAGTACTAACCAAATCCATTTGAGTAGTGAATTCCCTTTAAAGCAGTCAAGGTAGTGATTGTACCATGATTCAAATAGTTGAAAGACATTTATTTATCTTAAGATGTGAATGGAAATGCCTCAGAAATCACTGAAATAATACTAGTATTCATGCTATCATAAAGGTGAATCCAATTTACCTCACTGGCCGAGAAAATAATTGTTCTTCTGACAACTAAGTTGAGCCATCTTCACCCAAGCTTGTAAGGGCACAATCTATGGATTCCTATGCTTACAACCATGACATGAGCTTTGCATGAATCTGCACAATGAGAACCAATGTCTTAAGAGCACTTTTTTTCAATCCAAGTTATATGATAGGAATAAAATAAATGTACAAGATTGAAAAATACAAGCTACTTGACATATCATTCTGATAGGAATAAAATAAATGTAAATTTTGTTGTTTCCATATCCTCGTCCTCTTTAAGATTGTTCCAGCTACTTGACATCATTTTGTCTTGCCTTGAACTTCTTTGAAGTACATTGATAAGCAGAATAACCTTTATTGCTTCCGAAACATCTTCACCATGCACTTTCTGGGTAGAAATGTTAGGACGTGTTATTATTTTCAATGGCATATTACCACAAGAACGCTTGAGATGAGGGATACCCAGATTATGTCTAGAACAGATACAAATTGGTGTATTTTCAATGGCATATTACCACGAGTCTTCTTATTTTCAATAGCATATTACCACAAGAATGCTTGAGATGAGAGATACCTAGATTACGTCTATAAAAGATACAAATTGGTGGTTCTTTCAGTGACCTATCCCTAGCCAGTTTCTCAACAATAACTTTCACCTTTTTCTCAGGAAGTCTAATTTGAAAGGCTTCCATCTTTATACGAAACCACCCTCTTTCTTTTTCATGAATAGAAGATTTTGATATCATTGGGCATGGACTATCTGTTGTAACAAGTCCCAACATAAGTCGTCAAAATGGTCATAGATTTTGTTCAATAGCACAATGCCTAACCTGTAAAACATAAACCTCGTTTGTTAATAACATCTGGAGCATTAAAAAACACATTTCCCTTCACAATGAAGCAACATAGAAACCCTCAAAATTGAAAATATCCATGCTTACAAGTAGTAGAAATACTGAACTGTAAGTCCCATCATAAGTTGTCAAAATGGTCATTGATTCTATTCAATAGCACAATGCCTAACTTGCAAAACATAAACCCCATTTGTTAATAACATCTGGAGCATTAAAAAACACATTTTCCTTCACAACGAAGCAACATATAAACCCTCAAAATTGAAAATATCCATGCTTACAAGTAGTGGAAAGACTGAACTGTAAGTCCCATCATAAGTCGTTAAAATGGCCATAGCTTTTGTTCAATAGCACAATTCCTGACCTGCAAAACATACACCTTGTTGGTTAATAACATCTAGAGCATTAAAAAACACATTTTCCAACCCTCAAAATTGAAAATATCCATGTTTACAAGTAGTGGAAAGACTGAACTGTAAGTTGAAATTCAGTCGAATCATTCTTGGGAGGGCCATCATAATAGCATTTTTATCGACGTCATGTTGAAATTGGGGTAGGGCTCACTGCGAAATTATTGTTGCATTCTGACTTGCAAAAGTCATATTGATCATGTGAATGTATTGATTTTGAATTATGAAGGCTTTTGTCAAGAAATTTTAGGCCCCATCCCCTGGTTTCTTTCAAACAACGTCTTTGTCAGTTCCACTGTTCATAGTTTGTCTCTATGACCATTGTAGCTATCATGAGATAGACAAAGCTCAACATCTGATATACCCTTACTACACTAGTTCTCCACACAAACTGCAATTCCATCTACAAATCGAGACATACATTTGGAATGAAATAAATCATTGTGTCTTTGTTATGAAGGTTGATTCAACCATAAGTCCAACATTTATTCCTTGTGACTTGTTTAGCTGAGGCCACATAGCTTAGGACAAAACCAACTAGTATTTTCGGCAATTGGACTAGACGATGTTATTGATATAGAACAAAAATCCCCATGGTTTTTGCTTGAAATACTCGCATCGTACTTTTTTAAGCAGAGAACAATTGTACAATGACTGGCATTTTACAGGCATGGTGTCTTAATTTTGGTTGATAAATGTTTTGTTTTTCGTATATATATCATCAATTTGTGTAGTATATTTAATAATTTCATTGAAAATTCATTTCACATTGGTTGGTTAGTTTCAAATTTGTTTGCCTACAATAAGTGTTTTTAGGATTGGACTGAAGCGGTCTGAATTTATTTTTTGTTTGACATATACTGATATAGATCATCAGTTCGAGGTGTCCTTCAGAAACCTGACTCCTTGATGCATTGTTAGTGCTTCTACTTGTTATTAGTTGCTTGTCCCTATCTGCAGGAAAATTTTAATTTCTAGGGACCTCTTCCACTTAGAAAAACACAACGTAAGGTCTTGATCTCCATTGAATCCATTTCCTCTATTTCCATGGTGTTGGCATAAATAATTTTAGCTATTGCCTGCTCTTTGGGTATCCCTACAATTTGTATATTGTGGCTCAATGCAGTGATGATTCATACAAGTGTATAATGTGATTTCAAGGACACCTTATCTCATTTGCAGTGAACATTGATTTAAACTAGTGCGTAATGAGATTTCATGTTTCTTACTATACTTTGTCTTCAAATTTAACAGTCCCTCCATGTTGCATAACATTACTAGTTTCTTGGTGATCCAACCATACTCTATCTTCAAATTTAATAGTCCATCCATTCTGCATAACAGTACTAGTTTTTTGGTGATCCAATCATCATGGATATTGCAGCTTATGGTAATTCCATTTTTAAGTGTTCGTTAGTAGTACTTTCCAATCAGGGAATTCCTAAACCTTAATATGTTGTGTTAAATTCAAAGATACTTTGCTATCAGGGGATTCCTAAACCTTAATATGCCATGTTACATTCAAAAAGGGAAAAAATGAACTTACTCAGAAGGCAGTTGTCCTTTCAATTACCACACTTTGAGACTATCATTTAGGAATATCGACAAATCATTTTCTTTAAATCATTTTACTTCAGAGTGGGAAGAGGTGAAATTTTAGCCTACCAAGACATTCAGTGAGAAGATAATAGTAATAAACACATATAATTAAAAAAAAAAAAAAATCACTAGAAGATCATAACCCAGAATATCAAGCCTAAGATCAAGGAAATCTTAAAGATGTTATAAAAGATATTCCTGTTTGGTGTCAAAAAGTTAGTAGAAGTGATTTCACTATTAAACAAGGTATAAGGTAATTATGGAATCTCAATTTTCAAGAGAAGTGAGTGGTGGTGGGATTTGTTATGATAACTGCATTTTCCTTTGGAAATTATAATTACATTGTAGTTAGATTTATCAAATTAACTTCTCACTTGGGCAAGGGGAATTAAAATAGGTTAGGTTGGGCCTCATCAATGTCTTTTGTGCAAAAACAATGAGGAAAATGTTCATCATTTGTTTATCTCCTACCATTATATTGTTCAAATCCTATTTAAATTTTTCATTGAGCTCAAGCCAAAGGTTCCTTGGTCCTATGTTATTTTGATGGAATGTGCATAAGTTTGGTTCTTTAATAAGTTTCTTAAATGCTTTGAAGCTCTTGTAGTGTTACTCATATATGGTATTTGGTAAACAAAGAACTCTAGCAGTTTTCAAGACAAGGACATTCTTCTTTCTATTATTGTTACCTCTATTATATCTAGCTCATTAAAGGTTGGAGGATATACCCACAAGGAAGCCTAAGCTATCAGTAATTATAGATTTTGATTTTGAGTTTATTTATTTATGGTGTTAGTTAAGACCATCCCTGGATTTGTGGGGTATGTGTTGTTCTTTTTCTCATTCCTGATCACTATTTCCATATTCAATATTCTCTCGATAGAGGATCAACTAACCAAGCATAGTTTACTTCCCTAAGAAAACTTATTGAGGTTGTTAGGCTTAGAGGTGTTAAGAAGTTGCAGATCATGAGTGATTCCAACCTTTTATTGATTAGGCCAATAGGAAAGAATCGATTAATAAATATAAATTTATGTCATTTGTTGGTGGACTTTTATAACTCAATTATATCTTTTAAATGAAATTTTTTCATGAACATTCTTCACGAACTCAACACTTTAACAGACTTTGACAAATATTCTTTTAGGGACATTCTTCATGAACTTAATACTTCAGCGAATGATTTATCAAAGGGGACTTTGACTTTGTCCCGTGTTGCCATAAATATTTACAAGTTCTTGACGGTGTGATGAAAGATTCTACGGACTTCTTTTTTAAGTCTTCCTATCATGTCCCTTATGTTATAAAGTAAGGATTTTTTTGAAGAAGATAAGGTTATATAACCTGAGGTAGTAGATAGATTGGAAAAGGGGTTTTTTGTGAAGCTAATTAATCATGTATAGTGGAAAGGCCCATATGGAATGAAGTTTTACTTGTGAATAGATAACGTCTATGAAAACGTATATGTTATGTCTCCAATGCATGAGGATCACCTGTCTTGCATTAGTATTTTGAGTTTGTACTTGGAACATATGATCAAACTGTCCTTGTTAGCAAACTGTCTCTATTATCAAACTGTCTATTAGCAATGGGTCAATGCAGTGATGATTCAGACAAGTGTATAATGTGATTTGAAGGACAACTTATCTCATTTGCAGTGAACATTGATTTAAACAGTGCGTAATGAGATTTCATGTTTCTTACTGTACTCTGTCTTCAAATTTAACAGTCCATCCATGCTGCATAACAGTACTAGTTTCTTGGTGATCCAACCATCATGGGTATCGCAGCGTATGGTAATTCCATTTTCAAGTGTTCGTTAGTAATACTTTCCAATCAGGGAATTCCTAAACCTTAATATGTTGTGTTAAATTCAAAGATACTTTCCTACTAGGGGATTCCTAAACCTTAATATGCCATATTACATTCAAAAAGGGAAAAAATGAACTTACTCTGGAGGTAGTTGTCCTCTCAATTACCACACTTTGAGACTATCATTTATTTGCAATTAATCAATTAGAAATAGAGAGATTTTTGCTGTCCTACATCTCCATTGTCTTCTTCATATTCTCCCAGTGCTTTTCTCATGGTTGTGCATGTTGAAGTTGCTTCCCCTTTGAAGGTATGAAAGAACCATGGCAATAGGTATTAGAGACAAAAATGGTCCTATTGAGACTCAAATGGTGAAGATTAATAGATATTGATGATGCGTTTATGTGAAATTCATGGAGCAAACCTTTAATCGAAACATTTTGAAAGAGAATGGATGAGGACATAAAGAGATAAAAAAATGGGTTGGTTTCAAAGAGAAAGAAGTCAACAGGAGCGGAAAATGGGACAACAAATAGACAAGGAAGAATGAAAATGGGTAAGCTTTTTTTCAAATCAGCAAAATATATAAACAAGAGGAGACATTTCTATTTATCCCCTCGATCTTTTCTTTCATTTCTTTGTTTTGCGTACCACCACCTTTGCACATTAAGTCTTTCTCTTAGTATCCTTCTCTACATACACGAAAAAGTTGTCTCCCATAGATTTTTCTCTCATGGCTATTTACTCTCACATTTCTAACTTGATCTAACGTAATTCTCCATCTGTTGTACCCACTCCCCAAGAGAGAACTGTATTACAAAAATATATCAAATTTAGCTAATTATCAAACCATAGGTCAATTGGGTGTAGCTCCAGTTGTTGAGAGGAAAGTAGTTATCCTCCTACATCTGGGTTCATATTCCACTTTGTGACATGCTTGCTTTGTTCATGAGATAATTGCTGATAGTTGAGCTAGCCTTCAGCCCTGAAGAATCCAGTTTACCCTGGCTACCATTCTCAGAATGAGGGGAAGTACCCAGTGGGTTTCCTCCAGAAATTCATTATGCAGAGAAAAAAAGCGAATATCAAACCACAAATGGGACATTTGAATTCACTATGTCCAAGTGCCTACTTTGCTGCAATGAATAGCCTTTTCTAACTATGTTTATTTCCTTTCCTAACTATGCCAAGCACTATGTTACAATGTTAACTATGGAATTCTAGTATCTCCTATTTTTCATTTTCAAATACTATATCTAGCTACTGCATTGTTGTATTCTTCGTGTGCCAAATGCTTCATCGTTGCTGCACTAATAGCCGTGCCTTTTGCTGATATTAACCATGCCATTTTTGTGATGGTATTTCATAAATGTTTATAAATGTTCATCAGGAAATACCAATTAATCATAGTTAAATAGTTTAGATTCAATACGAGAGTAATCTTATGGAGGAGCTATTGGGTTTGGAAAGTCACCATAGAACAAAGGGCAGTGGGTTAATCTCCTAAAACAAGGTGTTAAAATAGTCTGCTGAGATGTACATTTTGCATCAGGATATCCCCTAGACTGATATCTTTTTATGAGGAAGAAAAGAAATGGAAAATGTTTGGTTAGGTAGGAATATAGCTTGTCAATTTGGTCTAGCTTGAGTGATTAAAAGAGAAAGTTGTTAGGCTCTCCACCATTTCATAGATTGACATAGAGATGAGACAAAAGAGGCTCTCCCTTGAGAATATATGAAATAAACTAATCTTATCTGTGCATTCATAAGCAACCTCTGACAAACACATTTGGCATCTAGCCTTTAGTTTTCAGTAGAGATGCATGAAGAATTATATAAACACAATGCAATGTTTTGGGAAGTTCATTCAAATGTGGAACATTAGTCTGGAAGACAAGTTAAGCATTGATTTTAGATCTTGCATGCACATTTCATGGATTTTTTTAGTAGTGACATAAAAATAGACTAGGCAAGTTATATCATATATGTCAAAGATAGTTTAACTCAAAGAATGAAACTGCCATTTAAGCTAAAACCTGGCTAAACGGTCCAAACCCGAAACTGTGACCCTTCCTTGCAAATTGTATGTGCTACCAATTAATCATAGTTAAATGGTTTTAGATTCAATACGAGGGTAATCTTATGGAGGAGCTATTGGGTTTGGAAAGTCACCATAGAACAAAGACCAGTGGGTTAATCTCCTAAAACAAGGTGTTAAAATAGTCTGCTGAGATGTACATTTTGCATCAGGATATCCCCCTAGACTGATATTTTTTTTATGAGGAAGCAAAAACATGGAAAATGTTTGGTTAGGTAGGAATACAGCTTGTCAATTTGGTCTAGCTTGAGTGATTAAAAGAGAAGGTTGTTAGGCTCTCCACCATTTCATGGATTGATATAGAGATGAGACAAAAGAGGCTCTCTATTGAGACTTGACTAGGTTATTCATAACAGTTGTGGTGTTGGTGCCTTAACTTAGCCAGAAAATGCCAAAACTCTATTGATGAACAAAATTTATTACTGAATCTACCTCAGAGTATTCCATAGTCACTGAATATGACATGCATGGTTTTACCAAGGAGGCCCTAAACTTTTTAACAATGAAACTTTACATTGGTATGGTCAACCTACATGGGGAGAAACGAAACTCTTTTTAATAAGATGCTAGCAAAACCTGGACACTGCTGTGTGGGATTATTGCTTGGTACCTGCAGATTGCACAACAACCTTTGTTGGTTGAGCCAGCAGGAATTGATTTCTTCAGGTGGATCTTCCTAGTACAAATGTTGCTTTCCTTGTAAGACCTTCATAGGGGTTTATACATTCTTGTCAATAGAATGCATATTTGTCTGTATAGTTGTTTATTACATAATCATCTAAAGGAAAACTGATTACATGAATATGGGTTAGGCTGCCTCATAACTGTATAGTTGCTGAGGCTCAATTGTGATTACGTGATCTTGGAAGATTTTGAGAGTATATAAACTCTTCATGTATTATGATTTCTCTGGCAATGTTCTCAAGGCAACTATTCCAAAAATAGCAAAAAAATATCTTTTGTCATTAAACAGAGATTGTTTTCCTTTAGAAACAGAGAGAGATTGTCTTTACAATACCTTCTTTTGTTTGTGGCATGTAAGGAGATCTTGAGAGTTATCTAGAATAGGAAAACTAGTTGGTCAACTTGTGATAAAGGTGAGTAACTGCTTGGACACTGAGTAATTGCTTGGACACTAACTTTTGAGCCTGCCGCATTCTTCTAAGAACATTGGATCTAGAAATCTCGAAGGCTTCAACTACATTGATTATGTCATAGAAGTTGGAAGAACCGGAGATGTCATGGATGTGTAACTGTTAACATTATGAAGATGATAGCACGTGTGTCTTTCAAGGTACATTACCAATCATAGTGCAAACAACAAATTTTACCACTAATATAGTTCATCGATGTTAATTAGGTATGTTCTATGCTTAGAGAAATTTATTTCAATTTTCACATCTAGCTCAATATTGTTTTCAGATTAGCAATCACATGAGCATTAAAGTAAACTGCAGATAGAACATAAACATAAATCGCAGAAGACAAGCCAAGGCAAGAGGACACAAGATGTGGTGCTAGCCCATGACAAATCCCAATGTGGGGAAACCCTTGATCAATTCTTCTTATATGTTCTTCAATAGTTTAGCAAAGAGAGAGAGATAGTACGTTTACAAAAAGTCAACATTTTGACTTATCTAGATAAGTGCATAGATCATCTCTAAGAAGATGAGACATGAGATCAGTTGAAGACATGTTGCTTCAACTGATTCTCCAAGGTGACTCCTTCACCTATCGTTGTGTTGCATTTCGTCATTATGTTGCACCTCACCATGCTTCACCATGCTGCACCCATTATCACTATGCTGCATCTCATCATGCTTCATTAATCATGACTATACCCATCACTGTATTGCATTATGTGCCATTGCTGCACCATGTTGCCATACTGACCTATGTGCTGGCTGCATCTTGCTTGCTTGTTGTCTCTAGCTTGCTTGTTGTTGCATGCTAACTGTCCCTTGCATGCTAGTTGTAACATTCTATGCTTGGTGTATTTGCTGCTAAGTACCATACAATTGTCCCAATGTTAGTTAATTGTCCCTTGCATGCTGCTCTCCTTTGGAGACAGATGCTCTGGATGTTCCGGCAGTTCTGGACAGTTCCAACAGTTCCTGGCAGTCTTGGCAGTTTCGACTGTTCCTGGCAGTTTTGGCAATTTCGGCTGTTCCCAACAGTCCCAACAGTTCCGACAATTTCGGTTGTTCTCAATAGTTCCTGGCAGTTTCAACAATTTTGGTGTTCCGGACAGTTCTGGCAATTCCGGCTATTCCCAGCAGTTCCGACATTTCCAGCTTTTCCCGACAGTTTTGACTTCTAACCTCTGCGTTAGCTTCCCAACTATTTCGGCAGTTTCGATAGTTCCAACTATTCTCGTTAGTTTCAACAGTTTCGACTTTTCTGGCTATTCCCAGTAGTTTTGGCAATTCCCGATAATTCTAGCAGTTCTGGTAGTTCTGGCAGTTCTGACAATTCTAGCTATTTCCAGCAGTTTTGGCAGTTCCAACCTTTCTGGCCTTTCCGGCTTTTCCTGACAGTTTCGACAGTTCTGGGTTTTCCCGACAGTTCCAACAGTTTCGGCTTTTGCCAACAGTTCTGGCAGTTCCGGCTTCTGTCCTTTGCATCAGCTTCCCGACTGTTCCGAAAGTTCTCAATAGTTTCAATTATTCTTGGCAGTTTCGATAGTTCCGGCAATTCCGGCTATTCCCGGCTGTTTTGGCTATTTCAGCAATTCAGGAAATTCCAGCTATTCTTGGTAATTTCGACTGTTCTCAACAGTTCCGACGATTCCCGACAGTTTCGAAAGTTCCAACAATTCCATCTATTCCTGGCTGTTTCAGCAGTTCCAGCTGTTTTTGACAGTTCCAACTATTCATGGTAGTTTCGGTAGTTCCGGCTATTCCCATCAGTTTCGACAGTTCTGACTTTTCTAGCTATTCCCGATAGTTCTGGTAATTCTCGACAATTCCAACAGTTCTGGTAGTTCTGGTAGTTCCGATAATTCTGGCTATTTCTGGCAGTTTTGACCTTTCCGGCTTTTCCAGCTTTTCCCGACAGTTCTGGCAGTTCCGGCTTCTGTCCTCTGCATCAGCTTCCCGACTGTTCTTACAGTTCTAGCTGTTCTCGACATTCCGAGTATTCCCGACAGTTCCGACAGTTCCGGCAGTTCGGGTTATTCCTGACAGTTATGACTTATTCGGCTATTCCCGGCATTTCCAGTAGTTCTCGGCAGTTCTAGCTTTTGCCCTCTGGATTAGGGCAACATTATCCCTTAGGATCTCTCCTCCTACTAAAACCCAAAGATAAGTAGAGAGGAAGAGATCCCAAGTGTGTTAAAATGACTTGAAGGCCACCTCTATTTATACTAAAACATTGATCACAAGTGAGGCTTATTTGGTCGTTGGCCGACCTTGACGAATTGCCCTATAACATAAATAAATTCATATCTCCATGAATACTTATCGGAATTGGATGATCTTTAGATCAATCCTACACCTCTCGATGAGAGAGATCCAATAAAAATATCAACTCTTGGTAGTTTCGGTAGTTCTCGGCAGTTCTGACAATTCCGACTGTTCCCGACAATTCTGACAATTTCGGTTGTTCCCGGCAGTTCCGTCTATTTAGGCTTCTACCCTTTGCATTAACTTTCCTACATGTTACGGTAGTTCTTGGCAATTTCGGAAATTTCAGCTATTCCCAGCAGTTTCGGCAATTTCGGCTATTCCCGACAATTTTGGCAGTTCCAGTAGTTCCGGCATTTCCCCACAGTTCTGACATTTCCGTCTTTTGCCATCTGTGTGAGCTTCTTGGCTGTTCCGATAGTTCCCACCAGTGATCAAATTTGAACACGTCAGGGCCCTTCAAAGGGCCTCTAGCACGACGTAGAAGTTGGAAGAAAATTTTTCTATTCAAAAAAAAATTTAAATTTGAATTTTTCCATTTAAAAAAAATTAGAATGATATTATAAATTTTTTTAAGAAGGGTTGTTAAGTTGTCAACCTATCCAATTTATTTTATTTAATTTCATTTTTTTTCTAAAATCCAGATTTTGGGAATTCCAAATTCTAAATTGTTAGTGCACCGTGGGTCTATCACAAATTACAATGGTTGAACTTGTGAATTTCCTTTCTCAACTGATGTTAAATCCCATTTTAGAAACAACAATTTCCAAATTCAGAGTTGCTCCCATTTCGAAAACAACAATTTCTTTTTGAATTGCTTTTTCTAATTGTAACTTGTGCATATGATGCAAGTTAGCGGTTGTGCCTATAGGCTGCCCGTAAAGCAAGTTTTGACGATGATTGGAGAGGATCGTAGATTCATCATTTAGCAGACGCCTTTCAAGCAAGGTTTAAGCACGATTTATGCTTGGAGAGGAGCGCATTCGAGAGACTTCATAAGTTCATAGCATACTAGATTTCACAGAACTTCACATTATGCTTCAATATATACATATGGGTCCTATTGTTTATGCGATGTGAAGGAGCAAGACTGAATACAAATAGATCTGTAAGTTACTCATTCTGCTTTGATATCTATATTTTTCACTTACCTCTAAGAATATGCAATTCAAACATCAAGACAAAAATTAAATTTCATGCCTTAATAGCATGAATGAATCAACTAGTAATAAGAATAAATTCCACTATCTCACCAATACAATTCATAGTTCAATTGAATCAAATAATAATAAGAATAAATTACACTGTCTCAGCAATACAATTTATAGTTCAATTGAATCAAATAGTAATAAGAATAAATTAAATTCCATTGTCTCACCAATACAGTTTACAGTTCAATTGAATAAAAAAGTAATAAGAATAAATTAAATTCTACTGTCTCACCAATACAGTTTACAGTTCAATTGAACTCTCATCATTAGAAACACCATCCAAATCAAAATCCTAACCAAAGCACCTTCAACTAATCCCTTGTTAAGCCTAAGTCATTAAGTCCCAACTATTTAATATCCAATGAATAAAAAATTAACGAAATATATAAGTAGCATAAGTCATAATTCATAATGTCCCAACAACCTAAATTATAAAAGGAAAGAAGCCAAAGTCCTCCCAAGTTATCAGGATAAGCAGGAATCGATGAATAGTAAAGTTCACTCCCACTGCCACAAATTAAAGCATTGAATTCAAGAGGCAATATATTGCCAGAGTTCAACATCCCCAGAGTTTCATCAACTGTTAATGTAGTTGATAGTACAAGACCGAAAAATCTTGTTATTATTGCATCAGAATGCACAGCTTTGATTATCTCTTGAATTATTTCCAACATATGGGGATATACATTGCCATTGTAATCATAGCAGTCCACAGCTATAACAAAAAGCTTCTTCTTATTTCTCAATGCAGGATAATTGTTTGAGACAATCAGGTTATTCGTTGGAGGCCTTGGCTTAGGTTTAGTTTCTTCAATGTTAAAAGATAGCAACGCCCTTTTCAATTTATCCAAAATAAGTTCTAGGTCGCCCTTTGGTGCCAAATGTTTGTCAATTTTGGTAGAATTATCTAGAGAGCCATTGATGGAATATTTATCGCCATCGATGGAAAGCCAAAGAGACATGTCCTTTAGGGAATCACCCATCGATTCCTCCCCCATAGTAGTATCCATTACAGGGATAGTTTGCCATTGAGGATGCCTCATCCCGCATACAGTTACTCGAGACAAATATTTTCTGCAATGTTCAGGCCATGAGAAAAGGCGATTGTTTCTCAACCCATTACAACAGCATTCATTACATAGGTTTTTAGCTCTAGCAATACATTTTCTATGGCCTTTTGATCATGGGGTTCAACTAATAGTCCATTGTTCAAAGTTTGCAAAATTTTCAGAAACAAAATTTTTTAGAGCTTTGCTTTTTTGCCACATGCTTAAACATCAGATTTGAAACTGAAAAAATTTCCTGGAAACTTAGTTTTCCCATCAAAATTATTGCCAGAACCTAATTAACACAAGGTGGAAACTCATCATATTGGTGGAAATTTCAAACTAATTCTTTTTTGGATGTTCTTACACCAACCTCTGGTTAATATGATAATAATTCAAGGAAAAAGATAGAAATCATAACATTTGGCAAACATAAATGTTATGAACACAGTTGGCTTGTCACTTGTCAATTACAATGTGTATGAATTGTATGATAAATACTGGACTTGCAGCTGTTTTGGAAGGGGTTATTGTTCTTGATAAACTGAGGAATATCTTGTAGCTTGCAACATTGTAAATACATCGACAACCAATAGTATGTTGTCTTGGAACTCACAACTTTAGTTCCAACCAAATAGTTACTAATTCACCATGTGTTAAAAAAAATGAATTTGAAAATAATTTACTGTTGTCAGTTGAATTTCATTTTTTTGTGCTTTTCATTATAGAAGGGCGACCTCAATGTGTGCCCTTCTAAATAAAATTAAGACTTGCCCTTCAAATTTGATCATTGGTTCCTGTTGTTCCCGACAGTTCCGACGATTCCCGGTAGTTCCGGCTATTCCCGACAGTTCCGGCTTTTTCGGCAGTTTTGACAGTTCCTGGAAATTCTGCCAATTCTAGCTATTCTCCACAGTTTTGACAATTTCGGCATTTCTGACTATTCCCGACAGTTCGACTTTTTCAGCATCTTTAGCTATTCCTGGTAGTTCCAGCAGTGAGCCAGTTCCGACTTTTCCCGACAGTTTCGGCTTTTTCCCTCTACATCAGCTTCCCGACTGTTCCGACTATTCCCAGCAGTTCCGACAATTCCGGCTATTCCTGACAGTTCTGGCTTTTCTGGCTATTCCTGGCAGTTCCGGCAGTTCCAGCTTCTGCCCTCTGGATTAGGGCAGCATTATCCCTTAGGATCTCTCCTCCTACTAAAACCCAAAAACAATTGGAGAGGAAGAGATCCCAAGTGTGTTAAAATGACTTGAAGGCCACCTCTATTTATACTAAAATGTTGAGCACAAGTAGGGTTTATTTGGTTGTTGCTTGACCTTGACGAATTGTCCCATAACACAAATAAATTCATATCTCCATGAATACTTATCAGAATTGGATGATCTTTAGATCAATCCTACACCTCTCGATGAAAGGGATCTAAGAAAAATATCATCTTCCATTAATAAGGTGACCCACATGGGTACTGTGATGTGTGGTTTGACAGTAAGTTTACTTGGGCGAAGCCTAGGAGATTGTAGTTCAAATCGTATTGAGTACATTGACCTGCTGTGGTGGCGGCTCGAGGAGCAGATTCCCCACCCTCGCCTTGGTGGCACAAGAGTCTTATTCTTGCTAAAATCATAGGATCTTAGTATATCAACTTGCAGGTAGTTGGATGTACTCCTAGTGTTATAGAGGCAGCTACGAGGATTGATCCTGGGTCTCCCATAGATTAGGACTGGGAGTTACTGATTCACCATGTAGTTAAAAAAAAAGAAAAAAAAGATGACCCACATGGAGTTTGGCCCTAGTTGCCAATTTTAGCAATCGGGTATGGATATCAATCAAGCCTAGTTAGCCTTACTTTCTTGGTAAGGTGATGAGGCTTCATGTTTTTCACCCTGTTTTCCCCAAATAAATATATTCTAGCAGGAAGAATTATTCATTACTTTCCCCTCTTACAAGAAAACACTCGAAAAAAAAAGGATTTCACACCTTAGAGTTTTTTAGTAGGATAAAGGGAAAGGTGAGTGGGTATCCTGCAGTAGCTGCATTGGTCTTATTAGCATTACGCCACTTTTCATATGGGTCTTCACAACAAAGAATTACCATTACACTTTGTTGATTTGTTTTAAAAATAAACATAACACGCAATAGATTTCTTTTGGGATGCAATGTTGTTGTTGGTAGTATGATTGTATTTGTGCCACATGTAAAGCTAATATGCGTTAAATTTCTTTCACCTTGCAATATTTTTATTGGAAATGTGCTTTTGTTTGGGCTAGAAACTATGCTAGATTTATTTTTCTTTGCAATAGTGTTGTTGTCAATTTGGTTGTTTATGATAAAAGGAAATCTAGCAAGTGTTAGATTTCCATCACTTTGGCAACGTTATTGGAAATGTTGTGCTTGTGTTTGGGCTAGATTTCTTTTGCTATACAATATTGTTGTTTTCAATTTGGTTGTTTATTATAGAAGGAAATATAACACGTGTTAGATCTCTTTAACCTTCCTAATGTGCTTTTGTTTTTGTTAGAATGAAATATAGCATGCACTAGATTTCTTCTGACATAAAATGTTGTTATTGGTAGTATGCTTGTATTTATGCTACATGTAAAGCTAGCATGCGTTAAATTTATTTTACCTTCCGACATTGTTATTGGAAATGTGATTGTGTTTGTGGTAGAAGTTGTTGGATTTTGTTGGCTTTTGTTTGCCCTAAAATGTTATTGTTGCCATTGTGCTTTTGTTTGTGCTAGAAGTAAATCAAGCGTATGCTATATATTTTCTACACTGCAATGTTATTTTTGGCAATGTGATTGTGTTTGTGCTACAATAAACTCTAGAATGTGTAAGATT
>APFE031504624.1:0-14407 GCA_000404065.3 Pinus taeda | reverse complement strand
GGGAAGCTGCAGGGGCAGGTGTAGTTTTGATATCTCCCGCACAAGAGTTCATACATTTATCTTTCAAGCTGACCTTTTAAGTCATGAATAATATATAAGAATATGAGGCTTTGATCTTGGGCTTGAATGCAGCTAAAGAGATGGGCTTTAAGCATCTTAAAGTGTTTGGAGATGCAAACCTTATTATTCAACAGGTAAATCAGACATTCCAGGCAAAGCACCCCAGGCTAAAGTCTAACAGAGATGAGGTATGGAAGCTCAAGGATGCATTTAATAGTTTTAATATCTCATACGTCCCAAGGGCTAAAAATCATCTGGCTAATTCCCTCGCTGTGTCTGCCAGCATGTTTGTCCCTCCTCTACCCCCCAGATTGACTTATGAAGCCCAAGTAAGGTATAGATAGTCCTTGCCTGATAATGTCAAGTATTGGAAAGTCTTTGAAGATGATGATGAAGTCAATAGGTTTCTGCAAGTCATTGATGAATTCTTTGAAATGCAAATTGATCAAGATAATGAAACCGTAGAAGAATTCCATCAATCCCAGCTAAGAAACAAAATTGGTCAAGATAGCATCGTACAATTGTCTAGTAACCATATACCTAAAGGGCTGGTACCTCTAGAGAAACTGTTTGATCATAATGATGTACCTTATGAGCCTGCCCAGAAAAAGAACTAGTCTGCAATCCATAGACACAATATAGGGAGTCAGGATCATCCAAAATACATAAACCTGTTTACCCACTTGTCTGCTACCCAAAGATCTGAATATGGCAACCTGATGAAGCAGTTCGCTGATGTCTTTGCCTGGGAATACAATGACCTTAAAACTTATGACAAGAACATTATCCTGCATAAGATTCCACTAGAGAAAGACACCATCCCTTTTAAGCAGAAGCTAAGACCCATTAGCCCTCTATTAATGCCGTTGATCGAGAAAGAAATTAAGAAACTGTTGGCTGCCAAGATCATAGTTCCCCTAAGGTATTCAAAATGGATAGCTAACTTAGTGGTAGTAAGAAAGAAAAATGGAGAAATCAGGTTGTGTGTTGACTTCAAAAATCTGAACAAGTGCTCTAAGAAAGACAACTACCCCCTGCCCAAGATGGAGCACCTGCTGCAAAAAGTCTTAGGGGCTAGAGTCATGTCCTTCTTAGATGGTTTCAGGTTACAATCAGGGTGCTGTACACCCAGAGGATTAGGAGAAGACTACCTTCACCACTCCCTGGGGCACTGTCATGTACTCCAAGATGCCTTTTGGACTGATGAACGCTGGGGCCACTTTTCAGAGGGCCATGGACATAGCCTTTGTGGGAGAAAAGGACAAGTTTTTCCTTATTTACCTTGATGACATAATAGTCTTCTCCAGCAGTCACAAGGATCATTTACATCATTTGAGGAAGGTGTTCCTTAAGTGCAGAAGGTTTGGAATCTCAGTAAATCCTGAAAATTCACAATTTGCTCTAGAAGAAGGCAAACTTTTAGGAAATTTTTTCTGCTGCAAGTGTCATGATTGATCCAGAAAGGGTTCAAGCAATATAGGCATTGTCCGTCCCAAGGTCGAAAAAGGAAATTCAATCTTTTATGGGAAAGATTAACTTTGTGAGGAGGTTTATTCCAAATTTTGTAGAACTAGTAAAGCACATCACCTCCATGTTAAAAAAGGGGGCAGAGATAAAATGGATAGAGGCTGCAAGAAGATCTTTTGAAGCCATCAAAAGAGCTATCATGGAGGCTCCCACCTTGGTCAGCCCAGACTACACCAAGGAGTTTTATATTTTCTCTTTTGCTTCTTATGATACACTTGCAACGGTTTTGTTGCAAAAAAATGATGAAGATATAGAACACCCAGTGGCCTTCTTCAGCAAAACTTTGAGAGATGCTGAATTAAGGTATGACCTCATTGAAAAGCAGGCCTATGCTCTCATAAAGTCTTTAAAGGCATTTCGAATTTACGTTCTTCACTCCAAAGTGGTTGCCTATGTACGTTCAGCTTCAGTAAAGGATATCCTAACGCAGCCAGATGTTGATGGAAGAAGGGCCAAATGGATTGTGAAACTCATAGAGTTCAACATAGAGGTAAAGCCTACCAAGCTTGTCAAAGGCCAAGGGCTGGCTTAGCTTATGGCTGAGGAAAATTGCGGTCTGCTGGACATAAATTGCATAGGTGCAGATTCAGGTATTAAACAAGTAGAGGAGGCAACATAAGAACAAAGACAAAACCAGTCATTGGCTGAGAATTTGGCTACTTGTGAGTGGTATTCCAGTATAGCTCATTTCTTGTTAAAGCTAGAAGTCCCTGTAGGGCTCGACTCAAGTCAGGCTAGGACCCTCAAACTTAGAGCAGCCAAGTTTTATATTAATGAGAATCTGCTTTATTGGAGGGACCCATCTGGAATCCTCTTTAGATGTCTAGACAAAGAACAATCTGTGGAAGTCATACACTAGTTTCATTCCAGTAGTTGTGGGGGGCACCATTATTGGAAAACCACAACCCACAAGATCCTAAGGGCTGGGTATTATTGGCTTACTCTATTCTTTGATGTGTTTTCATTTGTGAAATCTTGTGACAAATGCCAGAGGTTTGCATGAAGACAACAATTGAAATCTTTTCCCTTGAAGCCAATACACACCAATGGTCCCTTTCAGCAGTGGGGTTTAGATTTCATAGGGGAGATTAATCCACATTCTAGTGGCCAGCACCCCTAGATCTTAGTAGCCACTGATTATTTTACCAAATGGATTGAGGCCATACCCACTAAGAAGGCTGATCACCAGGTTTTCATGAAGTTCTTAACTGAGAATATTTTCAATAGGTTTGGATGCCCAACCAAACTAGTTAATGATAATGCAACAGCTTTTAGAGCGAAGGAATTGGTGGACATGTGTGAATCAATGGGCATTAAATTAGTGCATTCCACCTCATATTATCCTCAAGGCAATGGCTTAGCAGAATCATCTAACAAAAGCCTGGTAAGGATATTCAAAAAACTGCTGGAGGACAACAAAAGGAATTGGGATTCCAAGCTGAAGTCCGCATTATGGGCTGACAGAGTTACCACCAAGAAATCCATAGGGAACTCTCCATTCAAGCTGGTGTATGGCACTGAGGCTATTTTTCCAATCCAATTGATCCTCCCTGTGGCCAAATTTTTGCAAGAGGAACAGGGTGAGGAAAGCGACATGGCAAGAAGGATGAGTGACCTGGTTGAAGTTCACCAGATCAGAGACCAACTGATTGAGAAGTTAGTAGTGCATCAAAAGAAGATCAAGGAGGTCTTTTATAAAAAGCAAGGATGGACAGTTTTCAGGTTGGGGACTGGGTGTTCAAATGGGATGCATTGAAATAAAAGAAGGGAAACCATGGTAAATTTGATGCCTTATGGATAGGACCATTTGTCATTGTTCGATCTCAGATGAACAATACTTTCACTTTGCAAAATTTGGAGGGGGAAGGTGTTTTTGATGGCCCAGTTAATGGGCGGTTTTTGAAACATTATTTCGTTTAAGGCTTTAAAGCCCTGGTATTGTAAATATGTTTTTTCAGTTTTATTTCATACTAGTTAGATTCCATGCCCAATGGAACCTTATGTAGTAGGTTTAATCTTGTTGTTTACTGGAAAGGTAGTGGTTTGCAGTCCTTGAAACCTCACAGGGAGGCTTTCATCCCAAGAAGGAGCCAGTGTTAGCTCTGAAGTGCAGTGCTGCCATATTGGAGGCAAAAGGTGGAGGATGATTTGCTGTTATGTCTCGAATAGGGCCCCACACGGGCCATCACCCCACTTTTCCCACCCTTTCACTTGCTTTCCATTCTACTCATTTCTTAACCTTACCCTCACATCTCTATGAAACCCTTTTCCACCTTAGCCTAAGTAAATAAACCCAAAAACCTGAAAAACCCTACTTCTCCGCCCATTTGCGCCATCTGCACATTCCTCGAAGACACATCATACCACCATGTTCCTCCGCTGTTGAATTTTCCCCGCTAACCCCATGGCCCACGTCTAACCTGATGTCGAAATTTTCCCGATGATTCCTTGCCGTTGGATCACCCTCGCAAGATCTAACAACCCTCACTCATATCGCGCAAGCAATTAGCAAGAAGAATACCCGTCCGATAAAGGCAATATTTCTCTGTCCTCCACTGCGATGTGTCATCCACTGAATGGAATCGGGCGGACTCCACCGTTTACCACTTACCACCCGATGCCCTCCCATTAGAAACCAGAACCGACCAAACAAAACCGCCCCCGGGTGTTATCATCAGCGCGCCTCTTCCACCCGATAACCGTCCGATTTGTCCACCCGAGATCTAACTGTGCAGACATGTCCTGCTCCCAACACGACCTAAAATCCCCTGCTCACGATCTCCACTGTGCATTCCCTTGATCCGACGGCCCTCGTCAGGACTGCTCTGGATTGTCCTTCCCCTCTCTGTCACCTCCCCATCCATCCGATCTGGCACGTCCGTTCACCCATGCACCTCAAACTCCACTCCCTATCTGTTGTCCGAAGAAGAAGGTGGTTGACCCTGTCAGCCCCATGACAGTCAGACCGCTGAACCGAATTAACAGAAAAGCATGGTCAAAAGAAGAAGGACACAACATGATCCAACAAATAGAATTAAACAGTCATGGAGCTCCACAACCACCATTAAGCCAACCACCTAGCAGGACAACACAGTACTAGAATGGATTAAATGTTTTCGTGATAGAATGAAATTGCATCCTGGAACGCAATCAGACAGTTAATGCCAGTAGGTGGTCGATTAAGACCCCTCCAGCCCTAAAACGACTAAGGATCATTGTAAAAGAAAACTATAAATAACCAAAAGAAAGAGGTAATCAGGGTTGGTGATTATTGTGTGGTTCAACATCTGGAGACTGTAGACACTCTGTTCCTTGTAGCATCTCATCTTCAGTTTCAATAATGCAAGCTTCTTTTTTTGTTACATGTTCAATGTCCATTTCCCTTCTGTTATAAACTTACACCTGGACTAGCTTCTTTGTGCCCTCCATATGTCTAATGTTTGATAACTGCCATCTTATCTCTGCATTGGTTAATAAGGTTTGTTATTGAATAGGTCATCTATGTTTCTTTGTATCTAACGCCAGACAACTATCATCTTGCCTTCGCGTTGATAGATTAGATTTGCAAGCTTCTCTTAGTGGCTACAGCCGGCCATCATATGTTATGTATGCATCTGCTGGTGTGGTTAGTATTCTCCATTTATTCACTTAATCTGCAAACTGTTGAACAGTGGTGGTCTAAAGCCTTGTAGGTTGAGGGTGTTCATGCATGTTTGGAGTGAAAACAGAGTTGAAGCAGTTATCTGGCTTGAGTTAAACTACCATCCCTTCCAATAAATTCCTGTAACAACACTAAAAATTATATGTACTGGGCATCTCCGATTTACAACCTAGGAGAGTTTCCTATAGTGCTAACACCTCAAATATTTGTTGCAATTCTCATGTAGGCATCATTATACTACTAAAGTATTTCTGCTATCTGCTTCTCCTCTCGACGCCTTTCTTTTAGTAGTTTCTCTGTTGTTGGTATGGTAATCTTATATAACACTTATTTCTCCCTCTATCATATCTCCTTGAGCCTATCATCTATTGCCTGTGAAATATGGAGGGCCTCATCTTACCACAATTGAGTCCTCTTTGTCAAAATCTGCTCTTTTCTTCGAAGGTTGTCAATATTCTTTTGAAGAGTCCTTCCTTCAGTGATTCTAGCGAGCCTCTACGAGATTGGCAAGGTCTTTACAATTACCCAGATTTCTTCCAACTACTTTAGCTTTGTCTGGAGCTCCTCTTCAATCCTCTGAATGTTTGGATCCTCCTTTAGTGAGGTCCAAATCTACATAGTTTCATCTAGTAGTTTTCTGCAGTCTGCCACTGTGTTGGAGATGCCTTGCAGTGCAGATTTTAGATCCATTTCCCTCTGCTTACGTACTTTTGGTGGCATGACTGATTACAACCTCATTTTTAGCTTAGTAATCTTCACTTCACACTCGAACTTCATTTATGCAAACTTATTCTTTGAATCCCTTATTGTGAGGTCGAGATTTGCGACCTTCTATGTTGGTGACTCTTCTTCGCAGACCTTTATGTTTGGAACTTCACTACACATTTTTGTGATGACTTCCTCTAGCTCCTGTTGTTGCTGGTGTGCTCCATCTCTTTCCTTAATCAGCTAATCGAGATCCTTCTTCAGCAAAGCTCTTTCCTTCTCCACCTGAATATTTAACAACGAAGTGCGATGTTCTCATTCCTGTAGTTCAGTTGTTATAACTTGGTGGAAATTGTGCAATATATGAGTTGGTAGTGCGACGATGTTCATATTGACATGGTCCCACCCTTTTTCTCACTCTCTATCTTTGTTTGATTCAAACTGTAATGCTCCAGCTGGTATCTGCATAATCCTTAATCCAAATGTTGTTTCTCTTAGTCACTCTGGCTGTAGGGGTTGACCCATCTATTTCGGTTGTCTGGTTGTCTACAACAATGCCTTTAACTTTGTAATACCTTGTTGAACATCTGTTAAGAGCGCTCTGTAGCGATTATCAATCCTGTTCCATGTTTCTGTTGTTACTTCCTAGACTTTGCCTCCAATTTCGTTGATGTCCCCATCAGTAAGGACAAGTGGTATTGCACCCTTAGATTTGTATGACTTCTACTTCTTCCTTGCGCTCATCGTAGTCACTATAGATATCCTCTTCTTTATGATGAACGCTGATTCCTCTATTACCTCTACATTGCTAAGAGGGTCCTGGGTACCTTGTTCTTGCTCTGGCTCCGTCTCTTCTACGTCTTTTCCTTTGTCCTTTCCACTTGGACTTGCATGCTGCAAGGTGTCCTTCTTTGCTTCCATGTCTTTTATGGTTGGAGTCGTCCACTCTGTTGATCAATGCTATATTATCTCGAGAAGGTCATCGTTGATGACCAAATATGGCAGAGGATTCCATGTCTCCATTGGATCCTTCCGAGCCTTTACATATATCCTACAAAAGTTTGCCTTAAACTCTGATATATTGTGATACTGATCATATAAACTTGGTGATAGCCTGGGATGTTGGTTCACCACCATGTGCAAGTCTATTTGCAACAATACAAAGAAGATCATGTTCTCTTGTGCGCGTGATGGCTCCTTGGTATGCCAGAGTGAGGCATACCACGCGGCTTCGCATACATCTGCTTCGACTGGAGGAAATTGTGAATTCTCCAGCTCCTTCCATGCTAACAACGCGATGATCAAGATCAACCACGCATAGTGAAATGTCTTACCCTCTTCTTGTGCTTCTCAACAGTCCTCCAAAATTCCCTGCATAAATATCCAACCCAGTTGAACTAAACCTGATGTTGCATTACGTAGTTAAGGAAACCATGACTACAGGGAATTATTTTGCTCTACACTTCCTCATTATCTTTCCATCTGAGATGTGTGCGGTGAAGCACACCCCTTGGTCACTGATGGAGTTAATATCATAACCTCACAACTTTTTGATTATGCCAAACTTGTCCTTCATGGTTTGTGCTACTGCCTTGTCTTGCTTTTACTAATGAACTCTTCAACGGGGTCCTTTCCTTGGTAGGGAAATCTAGTAATCCTTCGTATCAACATTTCATCAATCAGGATCCTGTTCCCTAGCTAGAGGCATCCGTCATGCACTAATACTAGTAACTGTCGAAGACATGTTGCATTAGTCGTGCTTCTACTAAAGTGTGGCAAGTTTAACATTAACAAGACAAATCTTTCCAATCCATGTGCCCACTGGTATGGCTCCAACCTTGTAACTCTGCTCTTTTGATAATACACCTACTGTAGGTACCTACTTGGCTCGAACTGCAGATACTTTCTTCGGTCATTGAAGTCCCAGTCCTCCATCTTCAATTGCAGAAATTTTCCCAGTAATTCTCCTTCAAATGGCACTTTGTCTGGTAGTAGAGATGTGAAAGTGTTGAATTTCGCATCTTTGGGATCTTTAATCGGCTTGGCACCCAGTTTTCTTGGTTGAAAATATGGTGGCAGCACAGAGGGAATTTTGGCGCCCTCTGTCTCCCTCTGTTGCATCTCGACTTCCTCCTTACTGTCATGGATTTGTTCTAGTTCTTTCTGCTGCATTGGTTTCTTCGCCTTCAGCGCGGGTTTCTTATCCTGCTTGTTCTTTGTCCACTTCTCTTTCACTACCTTCTTTCTTGCAGATGTCCTTAGCTCCACTCCAAAGGATTTAATTGGTCCCTTTTCTTGTCTTCTTTGTGGTTGTTCTATGGCTACTTGTTTTCACGGTGACCTTGTGCACCTTGGGGATACATGTACAATTGATGCTATGGATTTACCGGTCTGGGCTTCCATGATGCCTGCTAGCCCTTTCTCTGTAAACTCTCTAGTAATCTCTTCGAAACTTCTCTAATACATACAACAACACACTTTTCTCACACTTGGTCACAAATTCTCAAACTGAATTCTCTAGATAGAAAAGTGTAAAATGTGGAGCGATATCTAAGCTTTTATAGCTTAGATCTTTCTCATTCAATGCATATATGGTGCTACATTCGACCAACTATGCCTCATAAATGTGTTTCTCCCGCGCCTCTTAACGACAACTTTTTCCTTCCAACAGTCATAATTTCTGTGAACTTTGACGAACCTTCCCTTGTGGCGCAACAATCCTTCCTTCATCGTGGTTCTTTCGAACTTCAACATACTCCAGAATATCGCGCAATAATATTCCTTTGGCGAAGTTCCCTTCTGCAGAGTAGTTTATAGTCTAATGCCCACTTTCAACTACAGGTTGCACTAAGACTCGTCTCCTTTTGTCTTTTAGTACGAAGCTCCAAGGATAGAGTCGTCCCTGTATACCTTCAATCTGCTACCAATCACTTGTTCTAGAATCAACTAACCGTTTAACTTCGCACGCTGAACTACACCACCATCAGAGATGTTCTTAATGATATACGGTCCTAACCAATGTGTTTTAAATTTTCTTGGGAACTTGGCGAATTTTCTATCATATAAAAGTACAAGATCTCCTTCCCGGAATGTCTTCTGCTTGATGTCCCTGTCATGCCGGGCTTTCTCCCTTGCTTTTTGCACTTTTTGATGAAAACATGCTATAAATTTTTCTTCTTCCAGAGCAAGTAATTGTGCAATCCTTTCTTCCATTATATCGAAGTCTGCCATGTTTGTGAAGGCTGCAATTCTTAAACTTGGCACAATGAACTCCATAGGCATGATTGCTTATTGTCCATATACTAACCTAAAAGGTGTTTGTCCTGTCAGTTTCTTGCATGTTTTCCTATATGCCCACAACACCATTGGAATCCTTAGATCCCAATCATTTATGTTCACATTGCACACTTTTATGAGTGCATTCTCCATAATCTTATTGAAGGTTTCAGCTATCCCATTCGCTTGAGGATGATATGGAGTACTTTTCTGATGGTATACTTGAAACTCTGCAGTCAACGCCTCAATAGTCTTATGCAAGAAATGTGAACCCCGGTCAATCATTAATATCTTGGGACACCCAAATCTAGACAAAATATATTCAATTATGAACTTTGCAGTGGTATCTGTGCTGCAATCCATCACTGGCTGTGCCTCGACCCACCTCGTCAAATAATCAATTGCAGTGATTATGTATCTTTTGTCGGTCTTCTTTCCTGGTGGGTTAATAGGTCCCACAAAGCCAATAGGCCATTTGTCAAATGCTTGCAATGTCACCTATGGCGCTAGTGGCATTTCATCTCTTCTTAAAGGTTTTCTTGTTCTTTGGCAGATATCACAAGCTCGACAATATTCCTTTGTATGTTTGTGTAATGTAGGCCACCATAGTCTTGCTCTTAAAATTTTCTGCGTAGTGGCTTTTCCTGCATAATGTCCATCAACTGTGCCACTATTAGCTTCTGTCAAAATTATCTGTCTTTCGTGCTCAGGAACATACCTGCGTAGTATTTCATCTGGTCTGAATTTATACAAATGCCCCGCTATTAGTGAAAAATATGTTTCCTTAACCACCATTTCTTTCTTCAGCTGCATAATGTATTATGAAGGAGCCATTCTTGTGGTTAAGAACTGAATAATATCAACAAAGTGCTCATCTGCTACTTTGATCGAAAACAACTGTACATCAGGAATATTATCCTCTATATTTGTTGGTTCTTCTCCTATCTTAACCTTGACATATGATCCAGTCTGACATTCAATCTTCCTAGTTTGACTATAGCCTCAAAGTCGTACTCTTGGAATAATAACAACCATCGACATATTTTTCCTCCTAAAGCAGGCTTATTCACCAAATGTTTCAGTGCAAAGTGATTAGTGAACATCCTGAAATGCACTCCCAACAAGTAGTGCTTGTATTTCTGTATTGCATAGGCCATGGCTAACCCTTCTCTTTCTGTCATAATATAGTTATTTTCTACCTTGGATAGTTTTTTGCTTGCAAAAGCTATGGGGCGATGCATTTCTCTTGCACCAGGCTGTGCCAATACTACTCCTAAAGCTATGCATCAAGCATCCACATGAACATGAAATTCCTTATTCCATTATGGGAAAACCAAAATAGGCACAATTACCATCTTTTCTTTTCGTGCATCAAGGTTCTTTTGACACTCTTCATTCCATAGAAATGTTACATCTTTCTTCAAGATTTTTTTCCATAGGCGCAATGATTTGCGCATATCCTTTGATAAACTTTCTGTAATATCATGTATGTCCCAGTGTGGTGTGAAGCTGCCTCAAGGGCTTCGGTGGATGTAAATTCACAATAATAGCAATTTCGTAAGATCCACCATCAATCCTTTCTTGCAAAAAATATGTACTAACATTATAACAAACGGTACACAAAATATACAATTTTTGATATTCAGAGAAATATGATATTGTTTGCATGTGTCGAGCATCAACCTTAAGCTCACAACATGTTTCTTTAATAACCCAAAAATTGTCCAATCATCAAAGTATACTTCCAAAAACTTGTGAATATACTCTTTGAAAGCTGCAACCACTACTCTTGAAAATATTGCAGGGGCATTTTTCAACCTAAAGGCATCACTATATACTGATATGAACCCCATTCTGTAGCGAAGGTGGTCTTATGTCGATCCTCTGGTGCATTTCTAATCTGATGGTATCCTGAAAATCCATCTATAAATGAATAGGCTTTCCTGACCTCCTACATTGTCCAATACTTCATCAATGAAAAGAGTAGGGAATGGATCATGTAGACATGCATCATTTAACTTCCTTCAATCAACACAAATCCTGATTGCACCATGTGTTTTCTTTTCTTGTACTACCATAGGACTTACCCACTCTAATTCTTCCATAGGTTCAATGATTCCAGCTGGTATCATTTTCTCAAGTTCTTTCTTCACTTTTTCTTTGTATTTTGGATTCAATCCATAAGGCTTTTGCTTAACTGGCTTTGCACCAGGCTTCAGAGGAATCCTCTTAACTCCTAAATCTCCTACAATGCCCTTCATATCTGAAAATTAGTGGGAAATAAATCCTGATATTCATGTAGAATATCTATTACCTTGTTGACTGTGTCTTCATCCCAATAATATCCTATGGTTGCAAACTTCATCTCCTCTTTTGACCCTATATTTATTTTCTTTGTATTCAATGGCTTCGTTATATCAGGCATTTCTAACTCATGTGCATTCACGTCGCGGAAACCTTCAGATTCTGTTATGTCAATATTGCAAGGGTTTTCATCTTCTTCTGCAGTGATGTCGTAGCATTCTAGTACATTTTGTAGCCACACATCCCAATCAGGCTGCCAAGTGAGTGGACTTTCATTCTCAAAAATCTTCTTTTTAACTACTTGAAGGGCTGAATCTATATATGGATAGTCATCTTCAAATATAAATGTCAATATAAGCCCATCAACCATCTATGTCCAGCTCGTAGTACCATGTCAAAGTTCTCTTTCCAAATACTATTTTTGAGGAATTATCTCCAATGTATGGATGAACCCATGCACCCATTCCTCTTGTGGAATCTCCTTCCATGTTGTCATACAGAGCTGGATGTGTTCTCTAGGATCAGTTTAGCCATCATATTTATCTGCCAATCTTATGTCTACCTAGCCAAACCTTACCCATATCAACCTTCGACATTCTTGCCTAGTTCCTATATTCTTATTATGTGTACCTCACCATCTACCAGGAGTAGCTCTTAGGGCTATATCCAGGGCTAATAATCTTAGACATTCTAGTACTTATTCTTAAATAAAAGTATTTATATCACCCAAACCATCATAGTAAGGCGAATTATATACCTCAAAGGTTATACAATGAAGTGACTTAGTCATTCTTGCACATTGTCTTGTAGATACTTCATGTAACCCGTTTTTCCAATTTTCTAATTCTTCTTCTTCTTCTGAAGCACTTGAGCGGTCATGCTCCCAACTCAAATTTCTATTTGCAATGGCGTTAATCCATTCTCTTTGGCTATAACTTAATAAATGTTATCTATATCAGTTGCGTTGCACTCCTTTTTAACTGGCTCAGTATACCTTGCTCCTTCTGATGGATCCAAGGGAACGATCAGTCTCATATTGTTGCTTTCAAATATCATTTGCCTCTTCTTCAAGTTGATTATATCCACGTTAGAAAATTCCCAATCCAATCCAATCCAAGTAACGAAGGGTAGGGGTTACTCTCATCCACAATTTCTATTACCTCAAAATCTGTAGTAGTGCACACCCCTTCAATGTCCATTGTAATTCCTGATAATATTCCTAGAAGAACAATCTTTTTTTGATTCACCATTCTTAGCTGAATAGGTGACCATTGCAACTTCAGTTTACTCATTAGTTCCCATGTTTGCTTCGTTAGGACATTAGCTTCAAATCCTAGATCTAAATAACTTGGTCCATATCATATTCTCCTATTTGTGCACTAAGCATCATTTTCTTTCCAGTTCTCTTTTGTCTATATAAATTATTTACTTCGCGCATTTAACTCTATAGTACTTCCTTAGATGCACAGGAGTTTATCAATTCCTGCAGTCCTTCTACAACTTTCTGGTTTTGTATCAACTTCATGCAAGTTTGTAGGAAAGCTTTTAAAATACCTGGATCCATATATTGTGTTGCAACTGTTATTATGTTGCTATTATTCTTCTGCTTCAGCTGCGTGTTATCGAACATCAGTGCTTTCTCTATAGTCTTTCTAACCCATGTATCTTCAACTACCTTATTCCCATATGCTTTGTCATTTCTCGTCGCAACTCCACTCCTTGTTACAATATTAATGTGAGGTTCATCTGTCCTTGGTTCCGTGGTCATCATCTAGATGTTATGGGTCAACTGTGGATTCTTCTTTTCTTGCATTTTCTTTATAAGTATTGGACACTCTTCTATTACATGATTAAATGCTTTGCAATACTTACACGTCATAGTCGGATTCTGATAGTCTCTTGCGAAGTGACCCGCCTGGGTGCAGTTATAACCAATAATATGACCTCAACCTCGACTAGATTCGCCACCTTAACCTTGTCCTACATATCCACCTTGACCACCATGTTTTCCACTTCATTCGTGTCCTTGTTCTTCAGCTTTCATTCTATATGTATCAACATTGCGATCCATCATCAATTCATAGGGTTGACATTTATTTTCATCGTGCCCCACCAACTTACAGAACTTGCAAAATAAATTATTTGCAGTTTGCATATATTTTTGTAACAAATAACAATCTTTAGAGCAATGTTCACCTCTAGTTCTGCATATCTTGCACCATAAACTACGCCCAACATTCAAAGGATTAGGTGCTCCACTAGCTATGTAAATTTTGAAAATAGGACATTTCTATTTAGAGTGGCCTTTTGCTTTGCATTTTGTACACCACACTTCATCATGAACTTCTTTACTCTTCTTCATATCCTGTAATTGCATAGTCAGATTCACCAACTGACTCTGGATCTGCTGCATACCCACATTTGTACCACCTATTGGTGAAGCTTCTAACCTCATTGCAGCACAACTATAAACCATTCCTTGTGCTGCTTTGGAGCTATATCAAAGCTCACCTGATCCAACAATACCTTGAACCTTTGATCAAATTCCCACACTAACTTAGTTGGCCTTTGTTTGATCTCCTTTGTTTTGTGATGCACCGCGACTCGAATTTTGGTTTCTTGAATTCTTTTACCAATGTTGATTTAATGTCTGCATAAGACTTGATTTGGTTGCTCAAATATTTCATATACCAATTTAATTCTCGATCTTTGAATGTTGTGGCGAGTTGCGCCTTTTCACATTTTCATCATGGACCTGCTTCGCTGTCCATACTGCTTCACATAAGAAGCATAACTACTCTAGATCCTCTGATCCAATTCCTTTAAAGATCGAAAACTTAATATCATTTGTCATCATTCTTCTCTGGGGGGCGG
>APFE031504623.1:0-18985 GCA_000404065.3 Pinus taeda | reverse complement strand
CATTCATCTTGGGTTCATTTACCTTTAGTGAGAGTGAAATTTGTTGTACTTGGTCTTGTAATTTTGATATATCATGTTGCATTTCTTCCTCTTCTTCATGAGTCATGCTAGAGATTTCAGGTTACTTACTAGGTGTTTCCATTTTCTTTCTTTGGGGCATTAATTAATGCTAATAATTCTTCACTATTCCCTTTGAATTCCTTTAAACTAATTTTTCAAACCAATCTTATGAAAAAAAACTACACACAGTTTTTTTCTCTTTGTAAGAGCTCGATATTGAATCTATTGTATCTCTGTAACTATGGACCTAGAATATCTAAAATATTGTCCTACAGGATCCCTTTGAGTCCTCTTTCTAACCCTGCAATTCTGATCAAAATTGGATTCTCCAAGGAAGAGTTATGCCAAATCTCCCACGGTGACCTGATTATAGACTAATTCAGTAGAGAGAACTTGTACGACATGCCACGTATCCCTATTTTGACCTTAGTACCTAAAACTGACACACAGAAAACTACAAGCTATCTTCTTTTTGAAACTTCTTACGAAATTTCAATATGATGCTCAAAACAAAAGTTATGATGATTTTCCCTAGGTCACCTTTTTGGAAAGTAATTCGGGAGTCTGCAAAAACCCTAATTTCCTTAGATCATATCTCCGCAAATATATTGAGACAAGCTCTGAAATTCAGATCAGAAGTTTAGAATGATTTTGGCTCAAATGGGTTTTCTTTGTAGCTTCTAAAACGTCGCAGAAAAAAGTTATAGCGAAAATTCCATGATGACCTGTTTGGAGTAGCGAAACCCTAGAATCCAAATCTCTCATACTAAATGTTAGAAAACCAGCTCACAAAAAGATAGAAAAGATAGATCAATGCCTTAGAATTCATCCTCTTCGAGGGGGAAACCTCCTTTACATTACACAAATGAACAATTCTTGGATGATAAAAATGACGAAACCTCCCTTATATATATAGGGGTCTAAGGGGTCACAATTTAATCAAGCCGACATAATAGTAATAACATAAGGACACGAAAATAACAATAGTGGGTTTCTATGGGGCATACTAATAACAATATGGGGACAATAGGGACACAATTATAAAAAATAAGGGAGACAATGAAAATAGTAATGGTGGAATCACTAGTATTATAGGGTTCTAACATTAGCTTGCATGGATGTAAACATCCTTGTTGATGTAGGATTCTCCTTTCCTTGCAAGAATCTCTTTTCTCCATCCTAATCCAAGCATTCAATGACCTTCTCATAACAATCTACCTTGGTCCTATTAATAAACAACCAATCCATGCCCAATTAAATGCTATATGCACCCAAAGGAAGAAAATTTAGGTTTGGTGACGTAGGCATACCATTAAGCTCAAATGCACAAGACTTCACCCAAAGATGAACTCTTTTCTTGGTCCCTGTAGAAAACTAAACCAAATAACATTTTGCATGCACTTCCTTATCCAAACGATATTGATCCACTAGTTCAAGACTAATATAACGATAATTTTATCCTGGATTAATCAAAATAGAAACAAATCAATCACAAAGCATACCTTCCATCTCGATAATGGATACTTCTTGGTCTGCCTATCTGTAATTAACTATTGCATAGATTCGGGAAATTCTCTGAGCTACATCCCCAACTAATTACGCATCCTAAACACTGTAAATATGAGTCCCACCACCTTGATACAATGGACAGTCTTTCTTATGATGATCTCTATCACAAATCCCACACTTCAATGGTTCTATGCCATTGCCTTTGTTTCTCTGCTCCATAGGCTGAGACCCAAGTCCTTTCACTCTTGCATTGGACTTCTTATGTGGGGCCATATTTTTCTTGTCGCCTATATCTTGAGATCTTCGTCGCTTCTTGGGCCATTTTTGTTTAGTCTTCTTGTTGCCCTTCCAATCATGCTTTAACTTAGGCTTGCACTTTGACTCTTCATAACAATGAATCAACTTTCTGATACCTTCTTCTAATGACTTAGGCTCATCAATCTCAATCCTATCTTTGAATGATAGTGGCAATACACTGATGAACTTTTGGATATTTTCTTTCTCATCCTTGAGATATGGCACAAATTTCAATAGCTCTAGAAATCTAGTTGTATATTGTTCATCTGATATGGAACCCACCCCGAGCTCATAGAATTCTTTGGCCTTTCCATAATAATACCTCTTAGACAAGTACTTCTTCCTGAAGAGTCTTTCAAATTCTTCCCAAGTCAATTTCTCTTCCTTGATGCCTCTGACATGCTTGACATCTTCCCACCAGATATCCACTTTCCTTTAAGACTGAAGGTAGCTATATTGACTTTCATATTCTCTAAATAATCATGAATCTTAAATTTTTTTCTCATTCCAAACAACCATGATTCTGCACATTTTGATTTTTTCATCTCACCATCAAAATTAGGAGGCTTGTCTTTCTTGAATTCCTTCAGAAAATGCTCCTTCTCACTCTTGCTATGATGATTCTGGAGGTGATGGCGATGATGTCTCCTAGAAATAGAGAAAGAATAAAATCCAGGAATACAAGCCCTCCTCTCAGGTGTATTTAAGAGTCTTCCACTCTTTACTATATCATTCCTATACATCCTGCACATTTTCTATGACCAAATTTAATCTGCACCATTATTATTTTATTCCTGTCTATCTCCATTACTGGTCCCTAGTTGTCCATGCTTTTGTAAATATGAAAGGATTTGAAGAATGATTGCATTAACCTTAGCTTTCTTTTCTTGAGCTTTCGCAAGACTTTCCTTAGTTTAAATCAACCACTCATTATTAGCTTTACAACTTATGATCTCTGCCCTCATACTTCTTAATGTATCCACCAGATCAAGATCAAGAGAGACTTCCTCTCCCTGTTTCTCAACTGATTTCTCCCATCCCATTGATTTCTCTTTTGGCCTGTATGGGGAGTCATATGAACTATAATAAACACGATGCTCTTCATCTCTTAGCCTTCTATTTTCTCACAACATACCACTGTTAGATAAAATAAATAAAAGGAATAACAAAAAATTACCTCAATTTACTTTTGGCGAGGCTATACATCTGCACAGGTCAACCCAAATTAGCATGAAAAATAATAATATCCAGAGAATATCAGTTCATACATGAATCAGGATAATAACACAAAATTATAAAAACATCAGGTTCAATGGATATAATAGAAATAAAAAAAAAATTGTCATTCATATAGATTTGCATAATATTATGCATTTACCCCTAGGTCCAATGCTGTGAACCTTCTCTGATACCACTTTGTAACACCCCACCGCACATTTACCCACTTTTAAAACCATAACAGAGTAAACATGAGCTGAGAGTTACTATGCATGATGCAACTCCCAAGTTTCAATTATGGAAATGGGGTCCACTTGTCCAAATATTACTCGAAACCACCTAGGGGTGCATGATCAAATTGTTATCTACCAAACTTTAACTGGTGAATATTTTTCTTGATACCAAACCACCCCTTGACCAACATTACACCCTATCCACACACATGTAGTCATGTCATAGTAGCTAGAGGTCTCCGGTAGCACGAATAACCCATCCTTAGTATGGCTAGAGCCAAAATTTTCTCATTCAGATAATGCGACCATAAACTTGTTCCATGACTTTTAAGGCCAACATTCAACCAACTACCTAGAACTATGTCAACAAGGTTCCTGAGTCTTCAAGTTCAGTTTTAAGCTATGTTGTTACTCAAGCTTTCTTGGTACAAGTTAATCATTTTTACAAACATGTTTTGACCAAGGTTCCTATAGCTTGGTTACAAAGTTTTTTCACTATTTGATTTGTTTAACATATGTTCATCAAGAAGGCTCACTTCCCTCTCATACTAGCTATAATAAACACATATTAGCTCATGCATTCATGTAAATCATCCAAGATCTTGACCAACATGAGCAAGATGAATGACAAGAGCACATCACATAACAATAAATATACCATGCATGTAACATACACTTCACCAAAATGAAGCCATCACAAATTAATCACATAATCAACACATTGAACCAAAAATTGTGCTCATTGATCTTCATTAAATATTAACACATATTAACATATGCATAGTGCCAACCAAGTTAGGGACTTCCACATACCATCTGACTATAGATTGGGGTTGAGCCAAATCATTCTTTTAGCCCAATCACCCCCATTCCATATTCCAAGTCTAAATTTGGGATTACATTGGATAAACAAAAACTTAACCAAATAGGAAATTAAGAGGAAACCACCTCCATCCTCAAGCCACAGTGAAATCACCCAACATCGAGTGCATAAATAACCAAAACCAATAAAATCTTGGATGCCTCAGAATTTCTTCACCATACCTAGAGGATTTTTCCTATCTCCACCCACCTATCAAGAGCTTACCCAGAGAAAACCATCTCCACTCTCAATCCTTGGGATTTTTCTGAGACTACCTCAAATACGATCCAAAATCTATTGGCAATCTAAAGCTCAACCAAACAGGGAGCCCACTACATCATGGCTATATAGGAAATAGCATAAGAAAAGGTTGTACATGACTATCAATCCAGGCAAATTCTGTGCCAACGAAAACAAAAATGACCAACAAACCAATGCATAAACCATGCATTCAAATCCCAACAAGATAATTAACATGCATATTGTTACTTGCAAAATCCACAACTATTTTCTTCCCTTACTTAATTCTGTCCAAACCTTCTTCTTGGATGCCACACAAATTCCTCTTGTGCTCCTTTCTCTCCTTGCTTGTTCCTTGCTTGTGTCCAAGTTCTCTTATCTCTCTCACTGTATTTTTCTCTCTCCTTTTTCCTCTTTTTCCCCAAGAGAATGCTAGAATTTTGTCTCTCCAATTTAATTTTATTTTTCTTCATTTTCCCTTGCATGCATATTCTTTTACTACTTTTCTCCCTTTCTTGTCTCTTCCTCTTCCCCTATCCTTGCTAGCCTATAATAATTAAATTGCCTTTTTTTTCCTTTTGCCTCTTGCCAATGCCAATTTCCCTAGCCAATAATTAATTAACCATAAGTGGATCCCGATGTAATGCTTTCCTCTGATTCAGCTTGGAATATATGTCCCATGTCCTTGGTTTTATTTTTTCTTTCATAATTTCCATACATTATTTATTTTCATGGAAATTCAACCCGGGGTTGTTACAAATCCGACCCCAATAAAAAAGAAAGAAAAATTATCATCTAAAATAGATATGAGATTAAACCATATCCCCCTCCTATGATGGTGATGAAGACTCTAAAAATCACTGGTTCATCTATGAGAAATTATGGATAGGTAATGATATTATAGATAAATATAAATAGATGGCACAATTTGTAGCAACTCTATAGAGGAGAACTTTGACATGGTTTATGAATTTCACATAGAAACAAGAAAGAAAGAAGAATGACATCAAAAACAACTTCTTATTCTTCTTCAAAGCTCAGGATGTTAAACATCTTGCAACTAAAAAAGTTAAAAGAAATCAGATAGACCAGATGAAATAATAAGGGAATATGTTAAAAGGTTCAAGGATTTGTTAAATCAAATCCCATATAATATTGACGAATATTTGTTGGTTCAGTGGTATGTTATCGGGCTATTACAAAAGATCTAAGGACCATTAAGAATGCATGTAGTCTCATCATGTGAAGAAGCTTTGAAAATAAGTTAATGTATTGAAACAAATGAAAAATGGCAATCAAACTCCTCAATGACTCATAAAATATATTAGAAGAAAAGTTTGAACCATTGCAACAATTTTTGCTAAACTTATCCTTGCAAAAAAATATCCTATGGTGCACCAATTATAGATATGTTGGGCACATAAAAGAAAATTGCAAAATTGCAGACTATTTTGATCGAGACATTCAATATGTTCACATTGAAACATATTGTGACATATGTCAGGTCATGTCGAACTATATTACTAGAGAGTTCTAGTACAATATAATAAACGTAAATACCAAATGGTGTGCCATATGTGAAGATGACACTTTTTCTATATAAGAGTTCTAGTTGAATGGGAAGAATAAGCCTAATTATTACACTGTATATCACACACAGACACTTGATCAATTTAAGAACCCAATATGAAAAGGAGGAAGAGGAAAATATAGAGGAGGATTTAGTGAAAGACGAGGTGGATACGATGGAAAAGGTTGAGGATGAGGTTGAGGTTGGGGAATAATATATTGTTTCACATGTTAGTAGGAGGACCATGCTATGCCTAGTTGCCCCCTAAAAGATAAAACCGACCTAAGATTCAACAATATGTGTGGACTGGGTGATCATTCTTTAGAAGATTACCCTAAACTATTAGAAAGATAATGAACAAAAGAGTTGTCAACCTCCTTCATACTTTCCCAAAGAAAGAGGTTTTGAACTCTAAAACCCTGCATGTTATCACGAGATCAAAATTAATTCAAGAAAGTAATCCAAGAAATCAATAAGTTTTCGACCTTCCAAAAGGACTTCCCAGTATTCAAATATGCAACAACACAATGATACAATGGAGAAGGAAATTCAATTTTTCAAACATGAGGCTCGACAACAGATGCTAACAATAGATAATATGTTAGAGGAATTTCTAGAATAATTAAAATAAGAACAATTAGTCAGTCTTTTGATTGAGTTGCTCCACATATTGAAAGAATATAGTGAGGTGAGGAACCAATATAAAATTTGTGACAAGTATCACATGGTAAATAATTTGATAATTATCACCCTCAAGTAGACCCTGAGATAGATCAATATATTATAAAATAAGTCGTACTTGACTTTGAATCACAAGTTAATATCATTCCTAGACAAACATGGATAAAACTTGGAAGGTCGGCTCTCTAGTGAATAACTAACTACCTCAAATTGGCAGACCATAGATTCATAGAACCCATAATGACAATGTGGCAAGTAAAAACTTCAATTATGGGCATTCAAGATGATGATGCCAACCATGGGGGATGATTCACCATTTTTGGGGTTAAAAAGTAAAAAGATTGAAAAATAATAAAATAATAAAACTATTTTTTCAAATTTTGTTTTCAACTTATCTCCCTAAGATTTTACTCAAATTTTGAGTGGATTTACTCATTGGATGAAAAATTTAATTCCTCATCTAAGGAGTACCCATGTTTCATACTTTCGATGGACCCTGCTACACGAAAATTGAGAAATACATGGAAAAACTTGATTGCAATCATGTTTTTCATGTATTTCTCATTTTTCATGTAGTAAGGTCCATCAAAATTATGCAACATTGGTAATTCTTGGATGAGGAATCAAATTCTACATCCAAGGAGTGTTTCCGCTCGAAATTTGAGTAAACCTATAGGGTGATAAGTTGAAAATACGAGTTGAAAAAGTAGTTTTTTCTTTCTTCCCTCTAAAATTTGATGATGTAATCTAATCCTATTTTATTATTACCACTATTATTTTATAATTTACTTAGGATGCCCATTTTAGACCTCAAAATTCCCCTAATGAACTTGTGAAAGAAATGGGTGAAATGAAAATCAAAATCATTCAAGGAGTTAGGCCCATAAAGAAAATATCATATCAATTAGCTCATGAATATAAGTTGGCCATTCAAAAAGAAATAGGTGGGATGTTGGCTTCCATCATCATCTATCCAATAGAAAAATTAGAATGGGCAAGTCCCATGGTCGTGCAACCTAAAAATCATGACCAAACCAGACTAATAATTTGTGTTGATTGTCATGGTCTAAAAAAATTAACAATAATCTATCAATTTCCAACTCCATTTGTCAATGAGATTATAAACAAGGTATTGGGGAATGAAGTTTATTCATTTGTAGATGGCTTCTCAAGGTACAATCAAGTACCCATTACAAAAGAAGACTAGGAGAAAACTACAATTGTTATAATTTGGATATTTTTCTTATAGAGTAATGTCCTTTGGTTTGAAAAATGCACCAACAGTCTTTTCTAGAATAATATTTAAATCATTTCAAGAATACATATACTAAACTATGGCAATCTATTTTAATGATTGGATCATTTATAAACTACTAAAATATCATGTCTATGGTTAATACTTATGCTAGAAAGATGTATACAAACTCAATTGTCTCTTAATATCAAAAAAGTATTTTTTATACACAAATAGGAATATTATTAGGGAATGCAATATCGAAATATGGGATAAAATTAGACATTGCAAAAATTAAATTAATCTTTGATTTAAAACCTAGTGAAGAAAGAGAAGATTAAAATTTTTCTTAGGTACACAAGATACTACATGAAGCTCATTTGACATTACTATGATATAATTTTCCCAATTGATGAATTATTAAAGAAGGATCTTCCATAACTTTGGAATAAGGAATGTGATGAGTCTTCCCAACTACTGAAAAGGAAACTAGTTGAAGCACCTATATTGAAATTTCTTGACTAGTCGAAGAAGTTTCATGTACGTGTCAAAACATCTAATGTGGGAGTCGAAGTCATACTAGAATAACCTAATAGCGAGTCCATATATCATTTGAATGCCTACGCTAGTTGAAAATTAAATAAAGAGAAAAGAAATCACTTGACGACAAAATGGGAAGCACTTGCCTTGATATTTTCTCTACAAAAATTCCACTATTACCTTTTAGCCTATCCTTTCATATTATTTACAAATAATGAAGCTTTGGGATATATCGTCATTAAACTAGTACATTAGGGATTAATTTGTCAATGGTTGTTATTATTCTAGGAGTTTAAATTCGAAGTGATAGTCCAACCTAGGAAAAAGAATGTTGGACATGATCTTTTATCTTGACTAACAACAGAAAAATAATTGACAGAACTCAATGACGACTTACAAAATGCACATTTATTTAAGGTTGAAGAAATTCTTGCATATTTTGTAGAAATTGCCAATTTATTACATATCAGAAGAGAATTTGTTTGGTTATTCGAAAAGAAAAATAAACTATTAGCACTAAAATCAACCCCATTCACACTAATCAACAAAAAATTATACACAATAGGAATGATAAAATATTTTGAAGATGTGTTTTAGGGCATGAAAGGAAGGATATTATCGATGAAGCCCACAAAGGAGGTGCTAGCGGAAATTACCAAGGAGATATGACAACGAGGAAAATCTTACAAGTAGGGTTGTGGTGGCCAACCTTGTTCCAAGATTGTCAAAGATAAGTCTAAAATTTTGATATCTGTCAAAGATTAGGATAATCATTATCGAGAAACCAAATTACACTCCACTCCATAAAGCCAACCTTATCATTTGATATTTGGGCAATCGACTTTGTCAGTCTATTTAATAAAAGGGAAAAAAGGATGTGCCCAAAGAATATTATCACAATAGTGGATTATTTGACAAAGTGGGTAGAAGCTGAACCAATTGAATCTTATGCAAGAGAAATAATTGCTAAATTCATCTATGAAAATGTAGTAACAATATTTGGTTGTCCCCTAAGCATAATTAATGATAGGGGTACACATTTTGTTAATTCTACAATCAAAACAATGCTACAAGAAAATATGATTGAGAATAGGAAGAAAATAGCCTATCACCCATAGGAAAACAATGTAGTCAAATATTTTGACAAGACATTACATAAACGACTCACAAATATATGCAACATTGAAAGAGACGTCTAGGATGAAAAAATATCAACATTTTCATAGGCATACTATACAACATACAAATAATCGATGGGGTATACATAATCCAAGTTAGTCTATGGGAAAGAAGCAATAGTACCACTACATTACACCACAAATGCAACAAGCATATCATTTGTGTTGAAGTATGACATTGAGAAATATGAAAAATAACAACTTCAGCAACTACAACGATTAGAAGAAGAGATATTACATGCACTTCACTAGTAGCATGCAAGCAAAAAGAATTAGAAACTATGGCATGATAAGAATATACAAACAAAAAACTTGAAAGTAGAATATCTAACATTACTATATGATATTTGAATAAAGAGGAAATCAAGGAAATTGGAAATTGCATGGTTATGCCCCTTTGTAATAGAGGATATACATTCTTAAGGAGAAGTACAACTAAGAACACTTCAATGGAACTACTTCAATCACTTGTAAATGGCACCCAATTAAAAAAGTATATCACTTAACAATTTCAACATGTTACTAGTGCAAAACCTCTTTGGGCACTAGGAGTATGGGCTATTCTGAACACTACAATGTTGAGGTCTAGCTTACCAACCAAATGTACAATATTTTTATTAACTTCAATCATTAAGATAATATAAGTAAAATTCTAAGAAATAGCTAGAAGAACCAGTACAATAATAACCACGCTAGCAAATAAGTACTCAAAGAGTAATCCTACCAAAAATCAATTCAAAACAATGGAGCAAGGAGAAGACATGAGAAAATTATGGAATAATAAATCCTATCAAAACATGTCAACACTAATAGCCACAACACCATGAAAGATAGAAATACAACTAAATCAGATTTTGAGAACACCTTAAAAAGGAAGAAGAATCAAGTCTTAACCAAAAAAAGAGAAGAAATATTGAAACCCAAATTACATACTAACCTAACATCTATACCTGAATTTCACATCGCAATCATCATAGACATCACATCTCATTTAAAATATCTTGATGATTTGGTATATTCAAAAAGAAAACCAACCACCAAAAAAAATGATAACTTGGCCACGTGCTTCGCACGAATTCAGAGTAATGGAAACAGCTTGTATTAATGTGATTAGACAAGCATGATGATAGGCCACATATGAAATTAATGACATACTTAATACTTCATCTATAAAACCAAGCGAGACATTAGACTTACCCTCAAATTTTTTTCTCTGAGTTTTTGCTGACTATTTCACTTGAGCTAACCGAAATTCTAGACATTGCAAGCAAAACAATCTTAGATTTAGATCTCCTTTAGTGTTTATGAGGTCAATAATTCTAGGATGAATTCAAAATGACAAGGAGATGCATGCACTTATATGTTGGAGAGACCTTTGTGGAGATAAGAGGGCCTGATCCGATAAGAACACTCCAATAGAATTGGAGGCTCAACTCTATAACATAAAATGGGAAAAATTTGATGAGCGCTCATGGGAGAAACACTATGCAGCCTTCAAAAAATGGGGCATTGTCAACAAGAAGTGGACCACAAATGTCCAAATGTTGCACCAAGTTAGAATTGGAGACTATTTCTGGCACCCTTGGTTGGATAATTCAAAGGCATGGAGGAGGAAGCTACAAAATACATAATTAGTCAGTACCAGAATGACATTTTATTGTTGGGGAAACTACTATCCATAATAGTTACTTCTATATACTAGTGCATATTAGGGACAAAATTTCAAAAATAGTCAATTCTAAGGCATGGATAAGAGAATTCACCAGTGGAATAACAAAAAAGAATTCAAAAAGACTTATCATCAATCAAGTCTAGGAACCTCTAGTAAAATGGGTTTGAATAATCTTCTCCTTATGCCTTACTCTAGATGACCAAACATCCAACATTAATCTGGATATGTTGGAATCCGTTGGCCAAATTAAAATGTTGGGAAAACAATATAACTATGCAGACCATGTCACTGACATGTTGAATACCAATTGCCAATAATGCCAAAACTCTGGTAAGACTATTCATTTCCCATCTCTTTGAATTTTTCTACCTATGATGTAGGTATCACCAGTTTGGGAAGTGACATTTACAAAGAAAAATGTCTCTTTAATAAAGAATTACAAGGATTTTACACATGGGTGGTCGGGTACCCCTAAATCGGCCTCACCATAGGAAATTCTAGAAACTAGTTAATTAACCTAACGCTGGTGTCGAATAGATGGAGGTTATCTCAACAAATGCATCGAATTCTACCCAACACATCACATATACAACTAGGTCTCGATAAGGCTTGGTATGTCAATTTTTACGATGTACAACCCAAGGAATTGTCATAAGAACCTTTGATTCATTTTTTTTTATGAATTTAGTCGAAAGAAAAACAATGTCTTCCCTATTCTTAAGGCTGCTTGGGAGACTCAAAATGAAGTCCTCCTTCCATTCACATAAAAAGAACAATAAAAAGAGATGGAAGTTGAAGAATACATATTACCATTTAAGGTTGACCTATTGGACCCCTACCAGATACTTCTAAGAAGTCGATGAGTAAGGAGATAAAAAAAATGGTCGAGGTTGAGGAACAAGTGGTAGGAATAAATTGGAAATAAGTTTTAAAATGTATCATTCTCAACGACCGTAAGTTGTAAAAATTCCCAGATGTAATTACAAAATAGGTGTTGGAAGAAACACAAAATAAGGGAAAATATAGATGGAAGCAAAAAAGATCCACAAAAATTCTTAGTGTTGTTAGTCAGGCTAAATATTCTATAGTCACTAGGTTAAGCAAGAGATTCTTTTATTGAGGCTAAACAAAAAATGATATCTGAACAGGATCAAGAGAATCAACAACAAGAATCGACAATATAGTCGAGTGCACCAAGGGGAACACCTCCACAAAAGTCGACTCATGATTAGCCTAGTGGGGTGAGAAGAAAAATTATAGGTACGAAACATAAACCTGACCATATATTTTCCACCAATCACTCGAACATATCTTGTAGGGGAGAATGGTAGATAATAGATGCAGAAGTAAAAATAGGTCGATACCTAATAAATTTCTTCAAAACACATGGATAATAGATGCAAGGACACTCTAGTGAAAGTTGAGCCATAGTCTGAAGAAGTACACAACACAACATAAGATCAAGAGAGAACTACTCAACTGACCCTGGTAGGAACCTCTGATTAGATAGTGGGGTTAGGATTGTTGCAATGGCCTCATGAGAAAAAAATATGTAGAGAAGTCTGAAAAATCGAAAGTACAGTGGGGGTCAAAATCGACCACCTTGCCTTATGACCTAACATATGCCTCCGACAAACATGTATTTTCTTGTTTAAGATATACAATGAACGAAGCTAGGGGAAGATGGAAAAAGAAGTCAAATGGTAATGATAAGCTAAGACAAAGGAAGCAACAAGAAGAGGATATATGGTCAAGTTGTATGAGTTTGAAAATAAAAAATCTTTAACTCAACATCCCCTCCCAGTTTGATGATCAACTTACTTCTATTTAACAATTGGTATATCATAATGTACAGACTAATGAACATGTTTCCCAACTGCAACAAAATGATACAGAATAAGAGAAGCAAGGATTAATGTCGATTGTTATATAGTAGGAATCCAAGGAATTTGTGCAATCCAAATAGAAACTAGAAATAACATTGGACACGGTTGCAACACTTAGCGTTATCCTCCACAATTGTCTGACCTATTTGTCAAACACATATAGCCATTTGTGGGCATAAAATATGTTAATTTGGGACTTATTTTTGCGGTAACATATTATATTTGAAAATAGGGACATGACTACATTAGATAGTCAAATAATGCAAGAAAATAAGGTAGAAACCAAAATAATGCAGGAAGAGAAGCAGTAGGTTAAAGAAGGAAATAAATCTCAAATTTAAGCCTCCAACACCATTGAGTACCTATAAATATCAATGCGAAAATACATAAATTAGAGCAGTAAGGTACTCTCGATTTTCTTGTGACCTAATAAAGCTCTATATCAAAAAAATGAAAATATTTGGCAGATATGAAAACTCTCGAGGTGCAACCCCAAAAGTCCCTGAAATATTGGTTGATATTTAACCAATTTCTTAAAACACCTCCACCCACAATCTATCAAATGACATTTGGAGAAACCCATGTACCAATACCGTCAACACAACTAAATCCGCCTTGACCTAAGTTCTAATGTTTTGAGCCAAGCATGTTGGAATGTGGCTCATCGATCCCTCAACAATAGTCCAACATTACAAAATCAAAGGTCAAGGGATCTGACTAGTCACTGCGGGTGGGGGGAAAGAGAGGCATTCAAATCTTAAGTCCCCTAGGAGGAGAACAAGGAACAAAGGTTGATCAACCTACAGGATCAGTGAGCCAACCAACACAAGAAAATTTAAGTGCACAACCTTCTCCATTGAATACAAAATGACTATCCAACAATTAGCTAGCATATTATTATTTTTCTTACTCTCTCTTTCTCTCTTTTATCCTCATCTACTACACTTCAAATTTTGTAATTCTCTAAGTCTCCCCCTTCTTCGAGATGAAGAAGGCATTGAGGGCGGGGGATATGTTGGAGGGGATAGTCTACATAGTTGACTAGCCTAGTCAATTCAACATATCAAAGAATGTATTGTAAGTCACTTGACTCCTTAGTTGAGTCAACGGACCAATTTGATATCATCAAGCCAATTGAGATAGTTAAACTACTATAACTATTTACTCATGAATTTAAATATGAATGTACTCGACTCTATGTGATGGATTGGTTATTGAGGATATATTAATACAAGTGTGATTTTTTTTTTGGCTCTCTACAACTTTTGTGTCTCTTTTCTCTTCCATGTGATGCATATAAAACTTTAATATTACTCGATGTTCCATCCTACTAGTGACCAATGCATACTTTTTGCTAGATTACAACACCCCTCTATTATATGTTGTCTTATGTGAGATGATGATGTTTATGTTTTGATTGAATACTTTTGTATGCTAATTTTCAATATATTGGATGCAAAGAGTAGAAACAATGGTTGGAGGAGTTGTTGCAAACATATCTGGAAGTGTTTCAATAGCCTAAAAGGTTTCTATCTAAGAGGGAAGTGAATCATGAGGAGCAATTATTGCTTGACTTCCCACTACCAAATTTTAGGCTGTATAGATAGTTTATTATGGAAGAATTCTAATTGAATAAATTGTTTCATCTACTATGTTATGTGGACTTATCCCTCTTATGGATAAGAGTGATCTCCCTAGACTTCAAAGAAACCTAGTAACAAAAAACATGAATTTCTACCTTTCTCTAGAATATGATTGACTCAAAGAAAATATTATGATAGAGGCCTCTTACCGATTAAACAAAATGATTGATGAAGTCCCCTTCAAAGATTTTGACCATTCACTTCTCGATGCTTTAGAGATCCTCTCGTCTCTCCCCACAACTTCTCCATGATGTCCTGAAATAGATCTGCATAGACAAAGATAAACAAGAGATCAAAGCATCCAGCATATAACAAAAGAGATAAATGGACTAATTAATTAATTATATATCATAAACTGATCAATATGAAATCACAATCTATGTAGGTGATCAATGAATCCTACAAATTAGATCAACAAAGATGTAATTGAGAAAGAACAATTTCCTTTATATTAATAAATTGGAGAGAAGCCTCACAACCATGTAGCCTTGATGTTTCAAGTCCCTTCCACAATCTCCAACCCTTCCCTTGCATGAATAGCCTTCTAACCTTATTCCAACAAAATAAGCCTACTTCCAACAGTCCTCTCCCAATCCTCAAACCTGTAGTAGCTTTATAGGCCAAGAATGGGAAGTTTTGGATCCATTCTCCAAGGGATGAAATCCACTAATAGTGGGACCTTTTTGCTAAAAATGACATGTCAAATAATGGAATTTTATGGAAAAAATTGCACCAAAAAAGTTGAATAAATAACATTTTTAATGAATTTTACGTCTAAAGAGCATAATATTTGATTTTTTTTCAAAAATAATGATTCACATAGAATTTTAAGTAAAATAACAAAATAAAAAAATATTGTTAAAAAAATAAATAAAACACAACTTTAAAAATAAATCAAAGTAACAAATTAAAACTAAACTTTTTTGAAAAAAGACATTGAAAACAATTACTTGAAGGAAAAAAAAACAAGACAAAAAAATATCAAAAAACAAGAAAAACAATTAAAACCATTATTATATATATATATGATATATATATATATAATTATATTAAAATATGGAGATAAAAAAACTGTCATAAAAAAATGAGGATGATAACGTCCACTAAAACCAATATGGATTTATCGAACATTAAGGAAAAAGAAAATCTAAATTTTCATTCTTCAAAATCTTGATTCTATGATCAAAGTGCATAGGAAAGAAGTATTTCGAGCTGGCTAATAGTTGGGCTAGCTAATAATGCAAGAAGATTGAGTTGTGGTTGATGATAGGATTGAGAGCGATATTGGGGCAATGAGTCGGGCAGTCTAAAGTAAGTACTTTTCATCTTCCACCTTCTTAGTTAAAAATTCTAACAAATTTTTATGTTCCTAGGGGTTAGGGAGTAGGACCCACCCCCCGGGCCACCCCGGGTGGTTCGTTTTTTTTTCCCCCCTCCCCAAACTTTTTCTTTTTTTTTTGGAAGCTCGTGAGAGTTATTTAATTCCTAGCATTGTTAAGTTTCTTCTTAGGTGGCTCAGTCACATTAGAGAGATAATGTGGTGATCGAGGGTGGGGTTTCACCTCCTTATTAGATATCCTAGCTTCCTTTTACCCTCCAACTCCTTAGCATCCCACATCTTGTCCTTAAAACTAGAGGTAATAGTATCTTTGATACTATCCTTGCTTCCCATGATGATCTCCTCCTTAATCCCCTAAAGGTTGAGCCAAGACTGAACATCCCGATGCCACTCGGGCTTGAGGCACAGGTGGGGGTTTTGACTAAAGTTAGAAGCAATTTTTGGAAGCCTTTTGGATTCCATATTGTGAAGCTTCTTCTTATACATCAGATATCTAAACATAGTCACACTTTCAATGGGGGACAACCCAACTTCAACCAAGAGGATAGGATAGGGAGTATTACCCTTGATCCTGAGGTTATAGGTTATGAATTGCTTTTGGATCATCTTAATATTTCTCCATGACTCTCTATATATACTGCACCCCCAAATTTCACATCCGTATAAGATAACGAGGGTGATGACAGTCTAAAAAAGGAACTTTTTTTAATCCAAATGTAAAGATCGACTTACTTACAATTGTTTTCAAGCTCATAATAAGCTTTCCAACCTCCGATAATTCTTTTCTCGATGTTATAATTCTATTTGAGCTGATGAGGAATGTCAAAACCCAAATATCTATAAGAAGAAACCTTCTCAAAGCAATGATTATCATAGACGAAACTATCATGGGTGATCATTTTGGATTTAATGATCATGACTTTAGTCTTGTTGGTATTAACTGTAATACCCATCTAGGAGCAGTAGACATGAAGAGTCTTAAGCTTCTTATCTAGGTTTTCATGGCTCCTAGCAAGAAGAACGACATGATCAGCATAAAGGAGAAGAGTAATTATAATACCAGTGAGTTCGGTGCCTTTACAACCCATAGTTTCTAGACACTCCTCTGGTTTATTGATGTAAATACCAAAAATGGTAGGGGAAAGGGGAAAACCTTGCTTAACCTCAATATTACATTTAATATCTTTAGACCACCCTTTATTGGTCTTAAGCTTGGTAATGATAGTCTCCTAGAGGCAGATCACAACAATCCTTAGTTCAAGAGGAACCATGATCTCTTCAAGCCTCTCCCAGAGCTTATCTTCGGGGATAATGTCGAAAGATTTTCTAAAGTCCACAAAACAATAGAAGAGATCAGTTTTGCTATTGCGACATTCCTTTGTGATGATCCTAAGGGTGACAAGGTGGTTGATGGTTGAGCGATGTCTCCTAAAAACAACTTGCCCTTTAACTATTTTACCTTGGTTCTCAAGCCAAAGGCTAAGCTTTCTTTCTAGAATGAGCCCATAAAGCTTGGCTAGGATGTGGCCAATCATAATGGTCCTATAGTTAGAGGGAATGCTTTTGTCTGCATTTTTGAAGATAGGCACAATAAGGCTTTGCATCCAGAGCTTAGGGAAGTCATGCTTTATAGCCAAATTGAAAAGCTTGTGGAGATGAGGGATGAGGATAGATTTTCCCATTTTAAAGATCTCAGATTGGTAACCTTCAACATATTTGGCTTTCCCATTATCGAGCTCATTAATCCCAAACTCATCGTACTCCAGAGAAAAAATATCATCCTTAATAGGAGTGCTTAATATGGTGCCCATGGTGTCTAGAGAGTCATACAACTTCTTAAGATATTTATCCTAATTTTCTAGGGGATAGAATGATTATCTTTAGTTTTACGAATGAGCAAATTCCACCAAAACTTTCTGGGCACAACTTTAGAAAGGTGGAGAAGATGCTCTTGTCTCTTATTAATGTATGACTTCTTCTTCCTCTTAATGCGAGCTTTGTATATAATTGTATTCTGGAGCTTAATGCTTTCATTAGGGGCATATATGATTGATTTCCTGGAAATTTTACAGTCTTTGTCATACCAAGGATTGGAAGTTCTATTATTCTTCTTATATGAAGTCTTATTAGAGAATTTTCTAATGGTGGTGGAAAGGGTAGTAGTAAAATGGTAATAAATTTGATCAATGCTGTTATTATAAGTCAGGGAGCCTAAAGTCCTTAAGAAAATGTCGACATTACTTTTATCAAAGTGAATGTGACTTTTTCTTTCATTGTTCTCCTCCATGTGGGTGGTATGCATAGCAAGATTAAGGGATAAAGACAAAGGTTCATGCTCAAATTGAGGCTCACACTCATTAAGAATCTCAAAGTTTGTAATATGGTTGAGAACATGGATGTCAGAGATCGCATAATCCACGACGTTGCTACCCAGCCCATGGAAATAGGTCATCTAACTAGAGAGAGGCTATTTATTAATACCATTACAAATGATTAGGACCCAGGAACTACAAAGTTTGAGGAGCTTGGTGCTGAATAAGTTCTCGATTATGTCTTCAAATTATCTCTTGAATCTATTAGCTAAGTGACCATCCACATCAAGCCACAAGGGGTCGGGGTTTAGAGTTGTTACTTAACATAATAGCTTGGCTAGTAGGAGTTCGAGCATTAAAGTCCCCAAGCAAAAGGATATTCCCTTCATTCTTTATGTTGTAGATGTCTTTTTCTAAGGTATTGAAAGGACAATTCTTATCCAATTTGTTTTTCTTATAAGATGTAGAAAGCATAAATGAATATATATATAAACTTAACAAAATTTTAAAA
>APFE031504621.1:441-11658 GCA_000404065.3 Pinus taeda | reverse complement strand
CCATCTTCAATGTGGCAGACTTGTTTCCTTATACTTCTTGTTCGGAAGAAGACAATACAACACAGCCTACATGGGACACACAGGAAGGGAGTGAGACTTGGATGGCACAAATGCCTTACGCATAGCCCATTGAGATTGACAGGATCCTCGACACTCAGGTGGCCAAGCGAACTCAGCGGAAAGAATATTTGCAATATTTGGTCAAGTGGAAGAACCTTCCCATTGAGGACAGTCCATGGATTAATGCCAGACAGGTATAGCAAGTGGGCTATTTAGTCGAGAAGCTTGTGGATGGGAGTCATGAATCTTTCCTATCCCTGGAGCCTGATGCAGGAGCATCCAGCTAAGGGCACCATGACCAGGTGTTGGTCTTAGCTAAGGTGGAGAGATTTATCATTATTTGGTTTTCTTTATGTTTTATTGCTCAAAACAGAGTGTAGAGTTTTGTTTTCTTTTAATTTCATTATTAGTTAGGGGGAACCTAGGAATAGTACAGTTAGTTTAGGGTCGTTACTGACACTGTCTGTTAATTCATCCTACAGCTATCTTTTTTCATTTAGCAAAAAAATATATAAAAATTGTATATCTTACAGCACAAGAGAACCCAAAGTAAGTTATCGATTATGTAACTGAAAGAAAGCAACTAAAGAATAACTTTGAACAGTTCAGGTAACTATGGGCAAACAGTACAAAAACCAAATGTAATACATTCTGGAAAGGTTCAATTGAGGAGAACAATAATAGAACACAATAGAAAATGATTATCAAAATTCTGAGTATCTAAGTCCATCTGTAGCAAGCAATCCTTCATTTCAATTTCTTTTCCTATTAATTATTGTGCATGACAAATTAAACAAAGAGATGCATTCCTTTATTTCCTAGCCATCTTTTTTTTTCTAATAGGCAGAGAAAAAGTTTTCAATTTTCGAACGACGAGAACATGAAGCAAAGCATTAATAAGGAACAAAGTTACGTAATCCTAGCAAACAATACAAGTTCTAGATCCATGGTGCAAGAAACCACTAAGAGAGCAAATAGAATGAAAACCTTGTATAATTTTTTCACAACATAGGTAACCATATGTAACCAAATCTTTCATTTCCATTATATATAACTTAATGTTGGCATATAGAAATAGATAACAGTTATCAAAAGCGTAAGACCAACAACTACAAACACCTCCTCCTCAGGTAATAACAAACAACAAAGCTAGGGTTTGAAACCCTGTATGACTATAGTATTGTCGAGAAGAAAAAAATTAATTACAAGTTGTAGCTAAAGGCCATTGGACGCGAAGGAACAGATAGAGGAGCCAACCCTCTCGTTCTTCTAACCTACTAGAAAACTAAACCAGCAACTAGAGAAGAAAGACTACAAATGGAAAATCTATAGCAGAGAACAACCCTACCAGTTTCACTGATAAAACCTGAGCCACGACTTGACCTAGAGCCAAAACCCAACCTGTAGTAGAAACAACAAGAGAAAAGTTAGTGAATACACTCCAGAAGAAAGCGTGAGAATGAACAATAAACAATGGAGGAAAGAGTATTAACTTTATTTACCTGAAGGAAAGACAGTACCAATAGAACAAGATAGAAACTGGGTAGCGGACACAAGAGGGAGCCCTACTCACAAGGAGCGGCCACCCTTAGCACCACAGTAAAACTAAGCATATAGCTATAGCAAGGAAGGTGAGGACTTACCTTACCAGAATCTGTCGAAGCTAAGCATAGGGGTCCGTTGTGAACGCAACCTGAAAGCCACAAGAAGTCAACAACAAATTAACTAGGAATCTAACCACAATAAATTACATAGAGATAGTTAAAAAATAATAGAGATAGCAGTGTCCATGGAGAAGAGTGATAACCAAGCAGAGGAATCCATAACTAGGAGCGGACAAGTGCCATTATAAGGCACGATATAGTCACATACAAACCCTCGTTGCAGGCACAAACCCTCACTGTAATTTTTATAGAGCGAAAACAAGAAATGACTGAATGACAAAGAACGAAGGGTTTTGGTAACATCAATGAGCGGGGAACAGTAACTGAGGCAGGTACAACCAGCAAACCACCATTAAATTCTAACATAAGTGCCAACAAACAAATATCTAAAATGATCATTTGTTTGGAGCCTAATCATATATATTAATCCCCAATTATTTGCTAATAATACAATTGTTGATTAAAGCGTTGGTATATTATTATTAATAGTATTAAAATAAAAGTTACGGGTTGGTCCCATCATACTGTCTCTTTCTCCTCCCTGGTATTCTCCTATGTAAAGAGATGATGCAACTCTAGAAAATTAATCCTGTAAAAAAAAAAAATTGAACTTTCATTGGGTAGTCTTCTTATTTTGTGGAAGGGAAAAAACGTTTTCCTATATGCCCTCTATTTTTCAAGATGTTGTTTCCCTCAAACAAACTGAGAAGTAACGTAAGTTTAAGAAAAGAGTTTGTAAGGAAGGAATGTTGCAATTTGTTTTTGTTAAAAAGGAAGAGCACGAAAACTCTCTCTCTAGTTCGAGAAAGAAAACCTTAGTTGTTCCTCTGTTTTTGGGTTTGAAACTCGTTGCCTTACTCCTCACCTGAGATATTCCAGTAGTCTCTGAACATCATGACAAGGGGTTTTATGAGGAAGGAGTCTCTGAATTCAACGAAGCTGCATAAACATCCAGAAGTGGTAGCCCTCTTCACTAGAGAAAACTGGATGCCTTTCCTTGAAAAGTTGCATGGGTATGATGATGAAGTCACATAGGAATTTTTATTGTCTTTAAAACCTCACTCAAAAACCCATGCCACTGTCAGTTTTAGGGGGCTAACTATAGAAATCACCCCAAAGTTCATCAACAGGATTACAAGTCTCCCACTTGGACTACCCTGGAGCAAGGAATAAAAACCACTGGGTCAAGTTGCCAAGAAGACCTTTTTCCAGCGTAATGAACATCCTGTGGAGGACAAGAATGACATCAGGAGAACAAGTATACCTTACCCGTGGAACGAGGTCAATTATGGCATGGACCTTCTTGCATCCAGAAAACTCAGTATTCCATATTTTCTCCTCTAATCCTTGATAGAGTCTAGCACCAAATTGAAGGCCAGGGATCCAGACCAATTTGCTCACCATGGGCTAATTAAATTGCTGGTGGAGGATGCCCTCCACACTCTCACAATCCCCATAGCCTGGGAGATTTTAAAAAACATGACTAAATAAGATGATATAAAAACTCTCACCTATGACCTTAGTCCATCTAAAAGTGAAGAGGAGGAACAAAAAAGGGAAGCTGAGAAGGAAATCCATGAAGAAGAAAAGAACACTCAATTGGAAGAAGAGGAACCCCACACAGAAAAAGAATAAAATCAGATAGGAGAGGAGAAACATGACACCACCAAAGATGAGCCTAAAGCATAGAAGAAGAAAGAATCAAAAGTAGAAAAGGGTAAAACCACAATAGAGAAAAAGAAGAGGCCAAGAACTAAAAGGAAGAAGCCTAAGACAGTGCAGAAAAAGGTTGCCACAGGAAAAACAGAAACTAAGCAAGCAAAGGAGCAAACAAAATTAGAGACAGCAGAAGCAAAACCAGCAGAAACATGAAAAACAGAAGATGAAGAAGAAGAAGAAAAGCAAGAAGAAGTGTCTCTTGAGACACGAGCAAGAGAAGCAACAACTATTCTTGCTGCACTTAGTACTCCAACCAAGCCTAAAGGAAAAAGAAAGAGACAACCATCCATGTATTTCAAGGCTCAAAAAAGCACCAGAATAAAGATGGGGAAGCCTCAGCCACCTTCAAAGGAGCCCATCATCATTGAGGATGTCCCTACTGCAATAAAGGAGGAATCTCCATCCAAAACCCCCATCACTTACGAAAGAGGAAATCCTAAGACCTCTACTTGGAAAGAAAGGATAAAACTCATGGACTTGTTGAAGCCCCGAAAATCGGGTCGACAACAAGGGGGATACTCACTCGGTCTGGACCTTGGTTGACAGCTCCCTATCCGTTTGGTATAGTGAGTCCGACTGGGGATAATGGGACCAGTTTGCCAATCTAGGGGTGTGTGTGCAAATTTGGATGTTGCTGATCTAAATTTTGTATCTGAGCTACTTTAATCTAACTCTATGCTATTGTAATCTAATGAAAACAACACATCTAATCTATGCTAACCCGGGATGTAATTCTATTACTGCCGATCTAAAGAGATTTTCAAATAATAGCTGTATAAAGATCATTTAGAATATAAATCAGTTAAGATGAACCACCTTTGCATAAAAAGTTAGGCAAAAGTTGTGAAAGCATAATCACATAATAAGTTATTTCACACATTAAACATAAAAAATGGCTCCACCATACCAAAGTGCCAAATGGTAAACAAGCATTCATGTAATAACATATAAACAACTAAAAATTGTATATTGCTTTAAGAATATAAGCAGAAATGATCAAGAGATAAAAGTACCATTTATGACTGCTTGTACTCATAAGCTTCAAGCAACAATGATTTATCTTTCCTTGTTCTAATATCTACTAAGAGTACATTAGTGCAACATCAGTAGCAGATATCAAATGCAAACATCAATAAATCTCGATCGTTCCATTCATCAAAACCTCCTCTGAGGGTGCAAAAGTGCATGTTCTAAGGATAAGTTTTTGACAAATTTCTGGACCCTTCTCTAAATGCATGAGAAGGGTTTAAATACTAATAACTAAATCTGATAATAAGTTATTTACAAAAAATCAGGATGCGGTTTTCAAATGACCGCCCTTTTTCTAATCTAATTTTTTAAGAAAAAAATAAGAGTCTAAATTAAGCTATTTCTGTATCTCGTCCTTAAATCTGCATGTGTTGAACATTTGTTTGAGGAGAGTCGGTTGGCTAACTTCTGCTTTGAGCTGTGCTGAGAAAACGGAATCAACGAGTGATGGCACCACCTTTTCAATTGTATTTGTGATACATTTCACGGACATCCACTGACTATGTGGTTTAACCAAATATGTCTAGTAACATTCCAAATTTAATCCCTTTAGTACTTGGATTTCCTTTTCCTTTTCCCATTCTTTATGCTTCCAATACTCCTCTAATTTTGATTTGTTTGGCAAATACCCCAGAACAGTTTCTGCGATTAGATTAGCTCTGTGTGTTATATACCTAGGGGGGTAATATGGGGTACCAAGGGAGGTACCCAAGGTAATAATGTAATAATGGGATGGGCCATAGTAATAAATAAGGTGGTTAACCCATGTCATGTAAGGGACCACAAGTAGTTAATAATAATGTAAGGGGCCCATGGTATTAGTTGATGGTATGAGGAAACCATGGTAATGATACATGGTATTGTATGTATGAAGCCTATATAGAGGCTAGAGACTCCACATGGAGAGATATGAAGAGAAGTATTCTTGTATGAATGGGTTGTGAAGTATTCTCCTTCCTTAAGGAGTGATTGTATGGTGTTGCCCTACCTTAAGGGTTTGATCAATAAAGATTCATTTCATATTATTTCTGGGTTTATTTGCATTGTCTTATATTTTCTTATTAGATCTATAATATTCCGGGTTAGATCTACAACAAGTGGTATCAGAGCCAAGCATTTCTATCTATTTTGATCTTGTTATTTATTGGGTTATTTCTGTTATCATATATTTCTGAGTTAGATCTACAACATTGCATATATATAATGCCTTTCCATTTACTAAAGGGAAACTCATACACAAACCCACCTTTTCCGCCTTTATATGATTCCTGCACAAATTCCAAGGTTGAAATCTTTATCGAAATCACTATCAGCTATCGGGACTTCCACAGTCTTAACACATATGCACCATCCTTTCTCCGACTCCAATCTCCTCTATTGGAACACTAACACATGTTTTCATGTTAAAAATCTCGCGCCATATAAACTAGCAGGCACGATAATTTATGGGAATACAAAGGAAATTCCCCTCCTAACAGCATCCACGGACTTTAAATTTATATAGACCTGCAACTATGATTATCGTCGGGTCCTGTCACTATTTACTCCACTTTTCCGCTGCGCTGAACTTCAATGGTTCTGAACTCTGATATTCTAATAATCACTATCAGATATCGCTCATCCACCTGTGCATTACTTCTTCCATTGTGAACCTCTGATTGCGCGATTGCCAATCGGATTATCGGTGATATCACCAATCGCTCGTCGAAGTATTGGTGGGTTTGTTATCACCGTCCCTTGGCACCTCTGAAATGCGATTGCGATTTCAATCGTGGTCGTGGATCTTTGAAGATCCAACAGCTACTGAGTATCAATTCTGGACTTCTCCGCTCGTCCCTTTTGCTTGGAAAGTTATGTTGTTTCTTCAATTTCTCAGAGATTTGGCTTCTTTAAAGGTTCCGGCCTTCTGCTCATTCGCAGCTTGTTCTTCCTTTTGGGCTTAACTCCTCACTCTCCTTTGATCTCTATCCTTCTTGAAGAGCTTTAATGGATTCAATGATCCATTTTGATTCTTCTGAATCGTGTTCAACTTTCTCTGCTTCTGCATCCTTTAGAATTCTTCCTACAACCTGCAAAGCCTATGAATTCATAGTAAATCACTCATGATATACTTCTTAAACATACTGACACAGACAGGAATCAATATTACATATATTAATATAAAATCTCATATTACATTTGAGACTCTTAGGTCTCGCACACACACACATACACAGGCATAATTCTACTATTAGTGGCCTCTTCCTACTAAACGCAGAGGTTCACTATTTAAAATAATGCATTGGATTGGATCATTGGAGGATCTAATCACCCCTCTAACAAAATCCCTAAAGCTCTCTGCATGCATACATATGTGGCAGACTTTATCCATTCCATCTTTTTCTCTGTTTTAAAACAAAAAAGTATTCTTATCACTCAACAATCCATATATACTCTAATTAATTCCTCAAAACTCTCTCTTGCTCCTAGAGAGTTGGATTTGACTCCTACCACTCATGTTCTCATTTATTTATTTTTAGAACATTAATATATTCTCCCGTTATCTAATAAAATCACACTTAAAGGCCTAAATATTGTATTAACTTGATACTTAGGAAAACTATTTCCTAAAATGCATAACCCCCTATGTCTACTATTTACAATGATTTTCCTTGGGCTGAATGCTCCCTCCACCCCATCCGCCCCACCCCCCACACTCCCCTGCGCACCCCCTCACACCCTCACTCCCACGCCCCCCTCAACCCCACCCCCTCTTGCCCTTTCTCCTCCCCACAAAACCTATCCCACCCTCCCCACCACCACCTGTCCCCTCCCCCCACACTCCCTTCCCACCCCTGAGGTGTGCGGGGAGGGTGGTAGGAGCGCGAGTGGGTGGGGTTCCGGGCGAAAGGGTGTGGTGGGGTGGGGTGAGGGTGAAGGGGGGAAGTGGGTGTGAGGGGGTGGGGGAGAGGTGGGGAGGGGAAAGGGCTGGTGGGAGGGCTAAAGGGGTGGAAGGAGAGGGCGGTAGGCCTGTGGATGTGGGGAGGGGCCAGGTAGGGTTGCGAGGTGCGGAGGGAGGAAAGGACGGGTGGGAGGGGGGGAAGAGTTGGGGGCGGTGAGGGGGCGTGAGGGGTCGGGGAGGGGGGGTAGAGGGAGGATGGCGCTGTAGGAGGGGGTGTGAGGCAGAAGGACAGGCGGGCTGCCTGGGTGGTGCGGTGAGGAGCTGCCACAACCCCATCCTGCACCACCATGGCGGTCCGCCAATCCACCCGCGGATGTTGCGCAATTCGCGGAATCGCCCACCACTCCTCGGATGGACGGGGTGGTGTCGGTGGGCTTCTGCCATTTCTTAGTGTTAATATTTTTTAATTTCAATTATCTGATTATACAAATTAAAAATTTATGATATATTTTCATTGTGGATTTAAGTTAATATGTTTTCATTATTTACTGATTTATGTGTTTCTGTTTTTCAGGAAAATGGCCCCGAAGAAGATTTCTGTGAATCTTTTTGGACCAAAGACTCTTAAAGGTGCATCTTCAAAAAACATTGGTGAATGAACTCCACCTAAGCTCATGGCTACAAATCTTTCAAGTGCCTCAAATGATAAGAAGATGATTTCGGACTGGAAGAATTCAAAAGAGGTGAATTTCCCATCAAGAATCTGGTATGTGAAAGAAAGATAAAGAAAAAATGTGAATATAGATCTATATATTGATATACCGAATGATAATGGAATTTATGAGCTGATGGGAAGAGTCATAGATATGTGTTCGGTACCTGACATTGAAGTTGTTTACATACTTACAAAAGCACATGAAAGGATTAAATATTGACTATCATATTCATTGTATGCCACAAGAGAGGTATCTACAAAGTTGTGTAAACAAATCATAAATGAGATGAAACAAAACATCGTAAGTATTGTTATTTATATTTGTATTTTGTGTTCTTGAAAGTGTCTCGCTATATTTTTTTAACTTTGTTTTTATTGACATATGATATTTTGTTTGGCAGAATTTTGTTGAAAGTTGTTCAATTAGGTTGGGAGGTATTCATTTCATAGAGCATGATATCATGAAAGTTGTCAGCAGTTTTTACTCAATGTCAGAAGAAGATATGGAAAACAAGAAAAATGTAGTAATTGATCATGCTACAAAACTACATCCAAAGGATCAGAAAAAAAGGCCTCTAGTGGATAAATCTAGCAAGGGTAAACAAGTTACTTTTGAGGGCAATGAAGTTGAAACTGACAGTGAAGCATATGTTGTCGTTATTGAAGATGACATTGGAACTGAGAAGCGTCGTAATAGACCAAAAGTAACAACGCCCAAAAATAAATCTGTTGAGAATGTTATGACGAAGAAAAGTAAAGTTGAAAATTTTGAAGTAGTCATTACTAGCAGTCAAGAACCTAGTGAAACTTCAAAAGAAAGCAGAGAAATCATTACACTAGGAGCTAATTTAGAGGATGGCATTATCAAAACAAAACAAAATGCCATTCGACAAAATTTGACAAAGAAAAACTTAATTGATGGTGGTCGTACATTTCAGCTTAATGTCAGACAAACCTATAAGGCAAGTGAAGGACAATTTCAATATCAAGTCAGAAAGCCACACCATCTGCATGTTCACAACTTGAAGAAATTGATGAGGTATAATCCATATGCTCATGTGGTTAATTATGTGCTTCTTGTTGATTCAGTTCAAGTTCCCAACAAAGAAACATTTGATAAGTCAAAGTGTTTTGAATACAATTATTATGTGCTTGGGGGAAACCATTCTGTAGAAGCTCAAAGACAATTGATGGAGGAATATCCCAATAACCCACATTTTGAAACAATGAAATGTATCATTTATGCTGGTTTATCGGATACATAAGCAAAGTTATTGACATGGGATCATAATTCAGATAATGAATATAGGATGTCTATGACTTTCATCCAAAGGGTTAGATTTATTCATAGTGAATTTCAAGAAAAATGTGGTGGAGATAGGATAAATGTTACTGTAGATTTCTGAAGGGACTGTTGTATGGAAATAGGCTATCAAATTGAAGAGAAACCCAATTAAAAAGGTGGAAAACGCAACCTTCCTAGTGATATATTCAGAGGTGTCGATAACATTTTCCAATTGGCATTTAAAACTGGAGATGTTTGGAACTTGATTGATGAGATTTTTAGCATTTGGGAAAACATTGGCATTAAAAACTAGAAGGTTAAAAAGTCTAAGCCATTGATATGTGGCGGCAGTAAATTAGGTCCTAACTTGAAGCAACTTCTAGAAGATATGACTATCACACCTTGGAGAGAAATGCAAGGAGTGAAAGATGAAAAAATTGTCAAAACAATATTATCTCGTGTGAAGTCATGGGAATTATCATTGGAGGAATTGTCCGAAGAATTTCAAAAGTAAGTTTGTTCAATTATTTTTATTTATTTCTAGATTATAAATTTCCTTTAAATAAAACATGTTGTTCTTGGTAGTATTTGTTATACATATCATTATATTGACTTTTTGTTACTTTATCTATGTAGTCACAAAGTTTACATGAAAATTCAAGAACAAATGGTTAGATTGTTGAATGAAGATAGTTGGATGATGTATTTACGCAACTATCCAGAATCAGTTCTATATCAACATTAAAGCTTTTTATCTTGCATTTTAAAAGGTATCTTGATTTACACATTCGTTTTTATTCATCTGTGTACTATTTTTAATTTATAACTTACACATATATTTGTTTATTTTATAAAAGATGAAGAAGGATGATAATGGAGCACCAACTAGCTTCAGTACTTTTATTGAAAAAATAAAGATCGAAGACTAAGGAAGCAACGTGTTAAGAATGTTGAAATTGATCCAACTCTTACTCATTTCATTTGGAATGGGATAGACACTGTGCTATATCAAGTAATACAAGGCAACTATGAAGACATTGCTAAACTCATACCTAAAAGGGAGTATGCCCTAGTTATTGCAGATATTCCCCATGGTTTCAATATTCCAAATATTGACTATGATAGTGACCCTTATACTTATCAAGCTTTTAGTAAACTGGTTGTGGGATTTATAGAAGTTACGTCATCACCATTATGGAGATTTGTGACATTTCATTCAGACACACAATTGGAAATGATATTGTCAAGCTTCAAAGGGAAATAAATTCAAGGATGCAGCTTACATGGTAAGACGTTTAAAATGTATATTTGATTAATGTTGAAAAATTCATTTATGTACAAGTTGATTGAACTTTTACTATTTCATGTTACAGGCAAAAGTCAAATCTTCTTAACCATGATGATCAAATATTTATAAATGATTATGAGTTCATTCATATTGATAGTTGGGCAAAAGATGATAGCTATATGTCTATGATTTTTAATCGGGTGGACAGAAAGAGTCATAGCCAAATACTGAGTTATGATGTTGTTGTGAGAAAACTAACATATGAAGACAAAGAAGCAAAAGGAGAGATAGTTAAAATTTATCAAAAACCACAATTATTGATTAACTATCTTATAGATATATGTTCAAATGAAAGAGATTGGGTTCTGGATTTATTTTCTGGCTCAGGTAAGTTTTATTATATAGAACCGAATTTCAATATGTTATTTTTTTAATTAATATGTCATTGTACTAATTTACTTCATTATTTATTTTGTGCTTGATAATTAGGTACAACATTAGCATGCTGCTTTCAAAAAGGAAGAAATTGCATTGCAATTGAAAAAGATCCATTACAATGCAATTTCATTCAGCAAA